>JAMWFC010000037.1:1147267-1253041 GCA_027475525.1 Macrolepiota albuminosa | reverse complement strand
GCGTGATGGCGGTGTCGGCGGTCGTGATGGCGGGGCATGTCCTGTGGGGTCGGAGGGAGGGTCCCGGAGGGTGTTCCAGGGGTGTCCCGGGGTGGGCCTGGGGGGGAGGGGTCGTGACACCCAGCAGAACGAGTCGGCTTAGAGGTAGCACCACGAGTTGTGGCCGATGCCGATATACCAACACCAGATCGGGGAGAAGCAGTCGAACCAGCGACGCGAGACGTCTTGGCGCTGGCACTACAGCGTTCGGAGGGTATACCACCCACAGAACCAGAAGAAGAAATAGCTTTTGACCCTCCCGGAGCACCAGATGCAGGCCCTTCAAGACCACCGGGTTTCATCAAGGATGCCATGCGCCTGGTGCCTGCACCACCAACCACAACAAGATCAGGGGTGTGAAGAACCATGACGAACTTGATGTTAGTAGAAAGGAACCTAAAAATAAGTAAATAAATAACCAATAAGAATATCGTAACAAATAGTGAACGTACACTGAAGAGGAACCTTCAAACCATCCAGCTGTGTAACCCACGGCAACAACGGACCCCTCGGGAACATCGGACGTGTTACCATTGTATGAGCGCCAACTAGTGATAGCATTGAAGTCGGCAGCCGAAAACCGAAAGGCAGGCCCAGTTTCCGAACGACCGTCGTATACAGGAACTGGAAAGAAAGAAATAAATAAGTAGTCAAATAATGACACGGAAGACACACCTGTCGATTCATAATTTATTACCGCCTCCACAGAACTCTTGAACTTCGGAGTCGGTACGAGAGGAGCAGATTTGACAGAAAACATGGAATCGTCTGTAAGTACAGGAGGCTTCGAAAGAGCAGGCACTGAGTAGCCACCCGCTACAAAGTGCAGTCAACACAAAGGTATGCTACACGCAAGTTGAAAATTTACAGTTTTTGAAGGACACGCTCTTCCCTTCGCCTCTGGTTACAAAGGCCATCCCATAGCTTGAGTAAGAGCCCATGGGATCAGAACGTAATCCCAACGCGTTTCCAACATTGGCCATAGAATGTAGGAATTCTTGCTGGAATGGCACAATCATCAATCGTTTCTGTTTATAGGGGGACGAGTAACTGCCGACTTCTATGCCGGAATCGAAGAGATGAGAAGCAGACACGACGCCGAACATGACGTCGATGCAAAAAGCGTTACCCCCATTATTTAATGCAAGGCGACAAGATTTGGCAGTAAGATTATCAGGATGTATGCGAGCTGAATGCACGTATAAGCCATGTTCGACCCACAAGAGGCCTCGAACCAAAGACCTATAAACGTGTGTAACGATGATGCACATGAACAAGACAACATAATCACATACTCTGCATTTTCTCCGGACATCTTTGATGTCACGGCTGATATACGTGCAAATCGCACTGATCCATCACTGATTTGTTTATCATATCCATACGGTATGATATTGAACACGCGACTGTGCGAAAAATACGTCAATAAATGGTAACAGAACGGTACTTATTGCAACGCGGATGCTATAAACAGACATACGGAAGAGATGGGAGGGTATTATATGTAGCGGCGAACATAGGATCCTGTACATCCGGCTGCATAACCGGAGGATTAGTAACCATAACAGTCGGATCAGTAGCACCGTCGAATCTAATAAAAAAATCAGAATGCAGAAATCAATCAAGCAAATAATAAGATGCTACTCTTCAATATCATAGTGTTCACCAGCACCAACATTGACAGGATCGTCGCGTTTAGTAGCGACGCCATGCACAGACGTACTGGCGTCTTCCATGACACGACAATCTTCGTTATCACCAGCACCCTCTTGCTCGTCGGCGGAGGCAGCAAACCCTAATGATTCGTCATCGGAATTTTCGCATGCAATCGGCGCACTGTCTGAGAAAACTAAGTCTGCCGCATCAGCTTCATCATCGGGTAATTCCAACGACTCAAAGCCACTCCCGTCGACCCCGTCGTCGGAGGCGTCTTTATCGACAATAGAGTCACTAATGGCATAGAATTTTGTCGTCCAATGAATGGGCAGGCGGTTTACGAACGCAAGATGTACCGATAGCACGAATAAGAATAAAAATAAAAGATACACTTCATGAGCAGTATTTACAATAAATTTAAATATAAAATACTGACACTTCCAGCAAATTGTCGCTTTCTGCAAGCGATATGATGCTATTTCTGTTATCCGGGGAATTTTCAGGCACCGAGTTATCATCAGCCTTTATGTTGGAAAGGATACGTGTGGTCGATTTCGTGACCCCTGCAACCTGAGGGTTATCTGAAAGGGTGCGACTGCGCCTGAAGATATATGAGAAACAACATTTTCAGGTGGATCATATTACAAATAGTGTAATCCGACTAACATAGTTCGCCCAGTTGGAGTGGACATTACATCATCTGTACTGGCCGAAAGCTTCTCCAAGACACGTCTCAATGAACAGTATGCAGTCAACCGAAGGTCAAGAACATAACAGTAGTACGCACATGACCGGGGACTCAACGCTTGAAGGGCCACCCGCCCTCTTCTTTTTCGGCGAAGGCGTACAGGGCGTACTATCACTACAAACAATAAGCAATCATTGAAATCGACATGATATACAAGCATGTACACATCATGGGCGACACCAATTTTGCGCTTGGCTGAAGAGGAAGATGCAGAATCGGCATCGACAGGCGAGTTGCCGGCTAACACAGCTGCAAATATACTGATAGCGCATGTCAAGGTCGTACATACGAACGATTACATAACGCACGCGTTCAATTGGTCTGCATTTCTTATAGTCAAATATATCAGTATAAAAATAATACGTAGGCAGACATAAATTTACAAAGCTTGCAGCTGCTCGTACAAAGGACACGTCACATCTTCCGGTTTATCTGTGGTCTTCTTTGACTTTTTGCGTGGGGGCATGATAATACCAAGTATAACGAAATAGAAACAAATACAGCGAGAGATAGATAGAGCAGAAGAGTGAGGATAAGGATGCCTACAGCACACAGGTTTTATGGTGTCCCGGCAGACTAACAGACACGTAAACGTCAAAAGTAACGGAAGTTGAATAATCCAAATATAATAGTACAAGTACCCATGGTTGAATGATAAACTGAATATACAGGCCAAATATAGGGGAAAAAGGGTTTAAAACAAATAAAAATAAAAATAAAAATACAGAAACACGGAGTTTACATTGGGTTAGAAGATTTGAGCCAGCCATTCGGTAGACAGATAAAGAATAATTAATAATCGCTTAGACAAATTGAACGACACCACCTGCGTAAGAAAACGCGACTTCACATAAGCTCTACATGCGCCAGACCGGCGAGCCTGGATGTAGAAAAGCAAAAAAGCGGAAAGATCCAGATACTACGAGAAACGTAGCAATAACGGTGTAAGAAGGAAGGGATACAATAGGCAAGCCAAAAGGTTAATTTGAAGTAGCCTTGTTGAATCCCATAGTAATAACAGAGTAATATGTAGGTAATATGAATAGGCAAACTAATCAGTCAGTTTGAATTAACCTATTTCAATCCTAAAAGATGATAGAAGCAAGTAACCCACTCAGTATCAAGGGAACAGACAATCTATAAGCCAAAATCAAATAAACTGATACAACGGAATAAGCAATATATCGACGCGGAAATGCACATGCTTCGAAACAAAGAGAAAAGAACACAATCCCGTGGGACGGGAGAATCCATGGGAAAGAAGTTGCCTGTGAGACAGTTAGAGGTTTCGCAGACAGGGAGACGCAACAAATCGAGTCGGTCTTATCTTTCCAAACACGTTGAATAGGAGAGATAAAATATATCCGAATCGCTAAGAAGCCAGACAGACAGTCGACCCTTAAACGTTGTCTGAATTATACCGATGCAACGCGACATGAGAACAAGAAGCCACGCAGATAGTCGACCCTGAAAAGATGTTTATAATAGACGTCTGCCGTACAACACGAGACAGCATCAGCTCACCAGACATTCCGTAGCCCATCTTATCATCGCATACACGTATACACAAATGAACACCGAGTACGACGAAAGCAATGCAAGTGCGTACTGAATGAAGCCTTTTAGAATTATAAAAGAAAAGTATATATATTTACACGGACATTGACATAGGAAGTACCTTGGAACGACATGTCGAGTATGACGAGCACCGTGGAGAAGCACGACTTCATGACATTCTTCAGGTGAAATGAAAATATATGTCAGGTTCCGCTGAATCGGGGGCTTTCCGGGAAAGCGACGCCCTTACGATGCGGACTTGATCTACGGATACTCGGGTGTCTGGAACTCCGGGGCTAGGACTCCGGGGTTCAAGACGAGGACAGGGGTAATCCCGGGAG
The DNA here is from genome assembly GCA_027475525.1 of Macrolepiota albuminosa. Taxonomy (NCBI): domain Eukaryota; kingdom Fungi; phylum Basidiomycota; class Agaricomycetes; order Agaricales; family Agaricaceae; genus Macrolepiota; species Macrolepiota albuminosa. The sequence goes on along the minus strand of JAMWFC010000037.1, from coordinate 1,248,700 downwards.
AGGGGACTAGAGTCCGGGGGTTTTGGATGAGAGTAGCTGAGAGTTAGAGGGGGTCGAGTCGTGAACCGGAGGTTCTAAGACGAGACCAAGTTAGTAACTTAAGAGTCGCGAAGTGCGTACCAAACTTATAGCACGCGAATACTAAGGCGTGCCAGTCGAAGCGTACCAAACGAGGCGTGCCAGTCAAGCAGAGGGCACGCAATATCCAAGTAACAGTTATGCAAAGTAGGTAATATCAAGACTAGCGAATACAACGAGGAACTACGCTATAAGTACTACGGGACCCGGTCTCGGGGTTCCGGGGTGTCTGGGATGGGTTCCGGGGGTCATTGAGTAGCGGCAGGGGCTGTATACCGGGATCGCGCGTGTGGGGCGCGCGATCAATTGGCGCGGAGGGAGCTATGATGCGTGATAGCCGGGAATGGGCCGCATGATCCGGTCGTTGATCGGGGCTGGTGGCGGCTGATGGCGGTCCTTGATGCGCGTGATGGCGGTGTCGGCGGTCGTGATGGCGGGGCGTGTCCTGTGGGGTCGTAGGGAGGGTCCCGGATGGTGTTCCGGGGGTGTCCCGGGGTGGGCCCGGAGGGGAGGGGTCGTGACATCACCCCCCCCTCAGCGCCGAGACCCTCCGAGGCGCGCGTAGTCGGTGGTTCGGACCGGGGGTCAACCGTGGGACCCGGCACCTGACCTGCCACGTATCGAAAAAAAATTTTACCGTCAAGTCCAACCATGTCGCGTACGCCAACGCATTCCCCGACGCCCCCGCAAACGAACGAGGTCGCGCCCCTCATGGCGTGGGAAGCCCGGGACGTGCGTTACCGGGCTCGTCTTGACCGGGAGCGCGTGGCAGCGCTCATCGAGCAATGTGAGTACTCCCGCGCCGCCCCTTTTACCCCACTGACCTTTCCTTTTCAGAACAACGCAACATTCCGGCCCCGGAGGCGGGTCCCAGCCGACTTCCGGAGTCTGTTCCCGAGGCTGGCCCCAGCGTTCTCCCGGAGTCCCGCCCCAGTCGTCCCGCGCCTACCTTTGCGCGGATGACGGTCCGCCCACCCCGCCCTCAACCCCCTCCCCGCCCTAGGCTGCCTGCCCCCCGTTTTCGTCGCTCCGGGATGGCGATAGGGGCCGTCTCAGAAGTCCCGGAGGGTCAACGCGTTGCGTGGGAGGGCGTGACGCAAGAGTTGTTTGAGGGGGCCCTTGAGAGGCTCCGGGGCTTACCTGCCCACGCCTGGTGCGTGAGCAACGGACCGGTGAGTGGGCTCTCACCTCCTGGTCTTTGTGCTGATCTCGGTGCAGTGCCTGCACTGCGCCCGGCGCGTGGTCCCTTGCCTGTTCGAGGTTCCGGGCCCCTCGTCCCGCCGCGATACATCCGTTTGCGAGGCCTGCCGCCAGAACCATGAGCGGTGCTCTGTATCGGCGCTGTGGAGGGCGCGGTGTGTCTCCCGGGAGCAGGGGTGGCCGCTGGCTGGGGTCACTCGGAGGATGGGAGTGGAGGACCGGGACTGGGTGGTGGAGCCGGTGGGGGAGGGGGTGGAGCCGGTGGGGGAGGAATCCGTGGCGCCCGCTGAGGCGCCCAGTGGGGGGTCGGGGGGTCGGGGAGTCGTTCGGGTGGGGGGCCGGGGGCGGCCCGTGGTCCTGATCACCCGGCGCCCAGTGGGGGGTCGGGGGGTCGGGGGGTCGTTCGGGTGGGGGGCCGGGGGCGGCCCGTGGTCCTGATCACCCGTCGGGTGACCCGGGCCGGGGTCAGCAGTCACGAGGGTCGCGGGGGGCGCCCCGACAAGGGGAAGAGGCGGGCGTCGCCTAGTCCCTCCCCGGGACCCTCTAAGAGGGCGCGTCTGCCTGCGTCAACCCCGCCCCTGACTCCCCCAGCGCGCCTCTCCCCGGCGACGTTCTCTCCCCTGTCCGGGCGACCGCTGGACGTCGAAGTGAGGGCTCTGCAGGAGCGCCTCGAGCAGGCTGACCGGGAGCGGGGGGAGCGCGAGGAGGGGGCGAGGGAGGAGGCGGCACTCCGGAGGAGGCTGGAGGAGGACCGTGAGGTGGCCCTCCGGGAGCTGGAGGAGGCGAGGGCGGCCCGAGGGGGAGCTGAGGCCCAGCTGGACGCCATGAGGGCCAGGCTGGGGCAGGGGGTTGGGCTCCTGGAGCGAGGTCCCTCGAGCCCGGGGTTGGTCGAGGCCTTGCGCCGGGACGTGGTCATCGGGCGCATGGCCTCCTTGAGTGAGTGTCCCCCCTTTCATGCCTAGGTCGTACTAATATTTCCAGGTTGGGCTCGAGAGCACCGTCTGCTCCTCGACGGGGCCGCCGCGGCACTCGCGTCTCTCCAAGAGGGGTTACGGTCGGAGGTGGGGAGCCCCGGGGTGGAGCGGGGTCTAGATTTGCTGGGGAGGTTGGTGGGCGCGCACCGCCGGAGGAACGTCCCGGCCCCGGGATCGTGGTTCGAGCGCATTTTGGACGAGGGCGAGCAGCTCCCGTCTTGGGAGCAGCTGGCCGAGGAGGTGTTGCGAGAGCACGGTCCGGAGGGGGTGGGGGAGGATTTCCGGGGTTGGCCGAGAGGAGGGGGGGGTGAGGGTGATTCGGGGCCCCAGGCCTAGGAGCCCCCGTTTTCTTGCCGTTTGCCGGTTTCCTGGTCCGTAGCTGTATCTATAATGTATTTTCTAGAAAATGTAGATATTCGGCCGTCGTACTCGAAATGTAAGTAAAGTGGTAGGAAAAAACCAGAAAGTGTACCTTGCCCAGAATCCGGGGCGTTACTGTAAGGAGGTACTAAAGGAGAGTAAGATCTAGAAAGGGGAAAGCAGAAAATATACATGGGAGTTGAATCCCTACTGAGCCCAGAGGCGGGGGTTACGCCCACTACTGCCGTCTGTGAGTCCTGCGCCCGGGAAGGTCGTTTCCCGGGTGCCGTTGTTGAAAGTCCCGGAGTTTGTCGAGGGCGCCTTCGAGGTTTCGGCGCGGTTCCCAAGTGTCGTCTTCCGGGCCGTATCCCTTCCATCGTACGAGGAAGTGGGGTCGTCCACGAATGTTCCGGGAGTCGAGGATGTCTTCGACCTCGTAGTGGTACTCGTCCTCGACCTCGACCGGGGGAGGGGGTTCGGGGCGTCGTTCAGGGAAGGGATCCGGGGGGTGTCGTTCCAGGAGGCGGACGTGGAATACCGGGTGCAGGCCTTTTAGTCCCGGGGGGAGCTCGATTTTGTAGGCGTGAGATGAGACCTTCTTCAATATTTTGAACGGGCCGAGACGCTTGTGATCGAGTTTCGGGGAGGGCCGGCGGGTGCGGAGGTGTCGTCGATCTAACCATACCTTTGTCCCGGGGGTCCAGTGTGATCGAGTTTCGGGGAGGGCCGGCGGGTGCGGAGGTGTCGTCGATCTAACCATACCTTTGTCCCGGGGGTCCAGTTGGGGGTGTCTTCCCGTTTCCGGTCGGCGTGTTTCACGTAGGCCCGGTTCGCGGTGTCGATCTCTTCCCGGAGAAACTCGTGAAGAGACTGGAGATCCCGGGCGACCTCGTGGGCGGCGTGTGACGGGATGTCCCGGAGCGAGAGCGTCAGTCGAGGATGGTACCCCTTGTTGGCAAAGAAGGGCGATACCCCGGTGGCGGAGTGCGGCGTGTTGTTGTAGGTGAACTCCGCCAGGGAGAGCTCGGCGCGCCAATCGTCCTGCAAGTAGTTGACGTACAGCCGGAGGTATTGCTCGAGGGACTGGTTGACCCTTTCGGTCTGACCGTCGGTTTCGGGGTGGTAGGCGGTAGAGAGGTTAGTCTTTACTTCAAGTGCCTTACACAGGGAAGTCCAAAACTTGGATACGAAGAGGGGGCCACGGTCGGAGACGATGTCGTCCGGGAGTCCATGTTTGGCGAAGACGTGCTCGAGGAACAGCCGGGCGAAGTCCGGGGCGGTATCCGTGGTGTGGCAGGGTAGGAAAATGCCCTGTTTGGTTAGCCTGCACACAACGACGAGAATGGCATCGAACCCTTCAGATTCCGGGAGCTCGACGATGTGGTCCAGAGATATTGAGGACCAGGGGCGTCGTCCGACTGGCAGGGGTTTCAGGAGTCCGTACGGTCGGTGTCGGGGGACCTTGGCCCGGAGGCAGGGCTCGCATGATCGAATGTAACGGGTCACGTCCTTCTTCAACCCTGGCCAAAAGTAAGTCCGGGAGATGAGCTGGAGGGTCTTACGTATCCCAGGGTGTCCCCGGAGCTTGTGGTCGTGGTGTTGACGGAGGACGTCGTAGCGAAGTCGGGCGTGATCCGGGACGTAGATGCGGCCGTCCCGGAGGAGGAGTTTTTCGTCGGGGGACAGGGAGAAGGCGGGGTCCCGGTCGGTTTCATCAGGGGGGTTGCGGGGGTTGTGATCGGTGAAGTACTTGTCTCGGGGGGCGCGGCGAATCTGACTCAGGGTCCCTCATCAGGGGGGTTGCGGGGGTCGTGATCGGTGAAGTACTTGTCTCGGGGGGCGCGGCGAATCTGACTCAGGGTCCCTTCCTCGTTTAAGATCAGTAAGGCATTCAAATGTTCGGGAGGGATCACCACGCGATGATTGAACGCATTACGTTCCGCCTCGAACGACTTCTTGGGGTAGACGTCCGGACGGCGGGTGAGGGCGTCGGGCTTGGCGCCAAGTCGTCCCAGGCGGTATTGGATCGTGAAGTCGTACTCCGAGAGGATCTCGGACCATCGGGCCTGCCGTCGACTGAGTTGCTTGGTCGTGGTGAAGTACTGCAGGTTATTATGATCCGAATAGACCTGGATCCGGTGCCGGGCTCCCTCGAGGTAGGCCCGCCATTGCTTGAAGGCTTCGACGATGGCGAGGAGTTCCTTGTCGTAAATGTCGTAGTTGAGCTTGGCGTCGATCATGGACCGGGTGTAGAAAGCGACTGGCCGGGGCTCCCCACCGTCAGGCTCCATCTGTGAGAGGATCCCGGCGATGGCGTAGTCGGACGCGTCACATTCCAGGATGATTGGGAGGGCCGGGTCGTAGTGCCGGAGTACCGGGGCGACTGTGAAAGCCTCCTTGAGCAAGTTAAAGACGCTCTGGCACTTACTGTCCCAGTTCCAGGCGATGTCCTTGCGCGTGAGCCGGTTGAGGGGTTTCGTGATCCCGGAGTAGTTATCTATAAACCTCCGGTAGAAGTTAGCGAAACCCAGGAAGGACTGTACTTCCTTGACGTTCCGGGGCTGCGGCCAGTTGACGATGGCCTCGACCTTGTGGGGGTCCATGCGAACGCCATTCGGGGATACTATGACGCCAAGATACTCAACCTCTTCCGTATGGAACGAACACTTCTCGGGCTTGGCGTGGAGGTTGTGCTCCCGGAGGCGTTCGAGGACTTGCCGGACGTGCTTCTGGTGATCCTCCGGCGAGTCGGAGTAGATGAGTATGTCGTCCAGGTAGACTATCACGAAGACGTCGCTCATGTCGTGGAAGATGTCGTTCATGAAGTATTGGAACGTGGCGGGGGAGTTAGTCATTCCGAAAGGCATTACAAGGTACTCAAACAGACCATACCGCGTGCGGAACGCGGTTTTCCACTCATGTCCCGGGGCGATGCGGACGTTGTTGTAACCGGAGCGGAGGTCGATCTTTGTATAAACCTTGGCACTGCGGAGACGATCGACCAGATCGCCAATGAGCGGGAGCGGGTAGCGGTTCTTCTTGGTGATCTTATTGAGTCCCCGGTAGTCGACACAGAGTCGGAGCGAGCCGTCCTTCTTCTTGGCGAATAGAACCGGGGCTCCGGCGGCGGAGGCGGAGGGTCGGATGAATCCCTTACCGAGCATTTCGTCGAGGTAGTCCTTGAGGGCCCGGAGTTCGACCTCCGACATGTTGTAGACCTTGCCGAAAGGGGGGGTGGCTCCTTCCTCGAGGTCGATGGTGTGATCATAGGGGCGATGAGGGGGGATCTCCTTGGCGTCTCCTTCGGAGAATACGTCAGCGAACTCGTGATACTCCGGGGGAACTACTTCTCGGAGGATTTGCTCCTCGGTTTTTTGTTCCGGGGGAATAGCGTCCCCTCGTAGGTGTTCTTCCGGGAGAGAGGGCGAGGTGTGTAGCTGAAACGTGGGAACTCCATCCCTCATGAGGCGGGCGAAGGGGGTGGCCCCAATGATCCTAATGTCGAGTGCGCTCGGGTCGATCGGGGTCGCAGAGACGTCGGCCGGAGCAGGTGTGGTGCGTGTCTGAGACCGGCAGGGGTAGCTCAGCCCTTTGTACTTGTTCCGAGGAATGTTTGGGGGTCGATCGGGGGCCTTGCGGTCTCGGACGGGCGTGGGCGGTGCATGCGTGGGGGGCGCGGCAGTCGTCCCGGGGGTGTCGGGCGCCGGGTCGTCTCCTAGGGCCCGGAGGTGCACGACGGCCGAGGGGTGGTCTTCGGGTCCCGGGAAGGTCATGGTGAGCGTCCTCCAATCGATATCGGGGTTTGTGTCGCGCAGCCAGGGTAGTCCCAGCACCATCGGGGTCGATTCGTGAAGTCGCGTGACCAGGAAGTCGGAAGTGAACTCGTAGCTGTTGTCCAGGGTCACGCGTTCCGAGTGAGACCTTCGGATGGGGCCGGAGGAGGAGGGGGTGCCGTCGAGGCGTTGCAGGCGGAGGGGCTGGTCGAGGGAGTCGTGGGGGAGGTCGAGAGCGTCGCTGATGAATACTCCGGTGGCTCCGCTGTCGATGAGGGCCGAGATTGGTCCTGGGGCGCCGTCCAGCCTGGCATTGATGACGAAGGATCGGGATGAACGGGACTGGAGTCCCGGGGGTGGTGGAGGCCCGTCCTTCGGGGCAGGGTTGGGGGAGTGGGGGATGTCGAAGGGGAGCTGCTGGTCGTCGGGGGTCGGGTCCCGGGTTAGGCGAAGGGTGAGGTGTCGCCAATCGATGCGGGGGTTAGTGTCCCGGAGCCACGGGAGTCCTAAGACCAGGGGTGCGGAAGGGTGGAGTTTTGTTATCAACATCCGGAGGTTGTGAGTCTGTCCGTTGGCGAAGGTAACGGGCATACGCACGAAATGAGTGATGTCCCCCGCCGTAGAGGCGTCGCCGTCGAAGAGGCAGAGCCGTACCGGGACCGGGAGTCGCTGGGCGGGTTCCGGGGCGAGGGTAGACCATGCTTCGTCGATGAAGTTGTCGGTGGCGCCGCTGTCGACGAGGGTGTTGAGGGGAGTTCCGGAGGAGGTGAGGCGGGTTTTGAGGAGGAGGGAGTGCGAAGAGTGGGAGGGTAGATAAGCCGTGAGGGTGTCCTGTATGAGTGTCGTAGAGCGAAGATGTGAGACCGGGGCGGAGAAGACGTCGGGGTCGATTCCGCGATTTAGGGCGTCTTCCGGGTCTAAATCGCCGGGTCGTTTTCCGAATACTCGTAGGTGGCGTCCTCCCCTTCGAAGGTCCAGGTGGCACGTCCCATGACCTGTCGTTTGGGGCACTCGGAGATGAAATGATCTTTCTCACCACAGAGTATGCAGACACCCTCCCTTCTCCGTCGTTCCTGCACATCCGTCGGGACTTCAATCCAGGGTCGTCCCTTCTGTTGAAGCCGGTTGGCTCGGAGGGCTTCCTTGTCCCGCTCGTCGTCGAAGTCGAAGTCTTCGGGGTCTTCCGGGGGTTCCTCGGGGGTTGGCACGTCGCCCGGGTCGTGGGCGGCCACGGCGGCGTTGAGTTGGGCCTGGGGGCGGGCGCCGCTGCTGGGGTTAGCATTGGGCGGGCCGCGACTCACCGGGGGTCGGCCGCCGGGGAACGCGGGGGGACCGGGGTTTCGACCTTGGGGGTTGGGAGCTTCGCCGGAGGGCCAAGGGGGTCCTCCTCTAGGGTTCCAGGGGGGTCGGGAATTCGAGTACTCGCTGCGGTCTTCCCAGTAGCGTTGGTCGATCTGCATGACGAGGGCCTTGTATCCGTCGTAGGAGGGTTGTTTCGGGGCGAGTCGGAGGACGTCCTTGATACGTTGTGGGAGGGCGCGGCGGAGGGCGTACCGGAGGGCGCTGTAATTCCAACCTGTCTTGTAAGCTTCCTTTTCAAAACGTACGATGAAGGTTGTGAAACGTTCTTCAGAGCGCATCCGGAGATTGAAGAGGTTGTCCTCGGCCTCGGCCACGGTGTCGTAGATTCCGAACTTCCTGGAGAACTCGTGCGCATCCGGAGATTGAAGAGGTTGTCCTCGGCCTCGGCCACGGTGTCGTAGATTCCGAACTTCCTGGAGAACTCGTCGACGAAGGCCTGCCAGCGAGCGAGTGCCGGATTGTTGGGGTCGAACTGAATGAGGGCCGTGTAGTGATCGAAGGCGATCCCCTGGAGGTATGATGCGGCAAAGGCCACCCGGGAGCTGTCAACCTGAAACGTGAGCGGCTTTGCCTGGAACGTATTGAGACACTGAGTGAGGAAGGTACGCCATTTTCGGGGGTCCCGGCCCGTGAAAGCGTCGGGCTTTTGGATGTCCAGTCGTCCTTCGCGGGCGAGGGCGTCTCGAGCGTCGTCCGGTCCGGCAGCGTTGCGGGGAGGGGGGCCAGCGTTGTAATAGTAGTAATAGTGATTACCCCCCCCTCCTTGAGGAGGAAAAGCACCAAGGGCGGGGCCCCACCCGCCGGGAGGTCCTCCTCCGGGTGGCTCACCTGGGGGTCCACGCCCGGGAGGTCCGTTGTCCCAAGGGGGTTCGTTCCTGCCGGAGGGGGCCCGGGTCTCCACGCAGGGAGTGGCGGAGGTGGAGGGCCTGGGGGTCGTCCTCGAGGTTCAGCTGGGGGTGGGGGGGCCCGGGTCTCCACGCAGGGAGTGGCGGAGGTGGAGGGCCTGGGGGTCGTCCTCGAGGTTCAGCTGGGGGTGGCGGAGGCGGTCGGGGAGGGTTCGGCGGTGTCGGGTCGGGCGGAAGGGGGTTAGGTGCTGGGTTGGGTGCCGGGTTGCGCGGGGGACGTTCAATCCGGGAGGGTCGTGCTTGTACCGGGGGTCGCGGGGGGTTTCGTAGGTCGAAGTGGGGTGGCGGATCGCGGCGGAAGTTGCATTCCGGAGGGACCGGGGCTGACGTAGGGGGCGGTACCGGGACGGGAAGTGGGGTGGCGGATCGCGGCGGAAGTTGCGTTCCGGAGGGACCGGGGCTGACGTAGGGGGCGGTACCGGGACGGGCGCGGGCGCGGGACGTGGTTCGTTGTTGCCACGCGTAAGCTCGTCGATGTAGCACAGCGTGTCGTCCGTGCTAGGGGTGTCCGCGCGGGGTCTGCCGGGGTTCGCCGGGGCCGGGGGTCGGGCGTTGTCTGTTCGCGGGAGGGGTTCCAGGGGTCTTTGGGGCTGTCCCCAGGTCTCGAAGGTACTAGGGACGGAGTTAGCCCTGCGGCGAGTTGACAAGCCTACCGTGCGGGCCGCGGGTTGATCGAAGAGGCCTCCAGCCGGGTTGAGGGACCGTAATATGGCTGAGGCGTTCTGCCGTTCTTCCCGTTGTCGTTGCTCCGGAGTGGGGACCGTGGGGGCTGCCGGGACTGCTGGGGCCAGTTCCGGGGGTTCCCGTCGAATGTGAATCGAGCGACCTGGGTCCGCGGGGTCGTTGATGGGCCGAGGGGAGGGGGACGCGTGGACTTCGTCGAGTAGTTGCTGTAATTCTTCCCGGAGGACCGTGTTGCGCCTATACTTTACCATGGTTTGCTCCGGGAGCTCTCCTCGTGTGAGGCGATCCCCGAATTCGACCAGGCAGTGAGCCCATTCCTCCGGAGTGCCTTCGAAGTCGTCGTGTCCGAATTCCACGAGCAGCGTCCTGGTCCGTTGCGCGAAGTCCTCTGGTGAGATCCTGAGGGAGCGGAGTACCTCGTCCCGTTGCCGTTCGTACTCCTCGAGGCGTCGTCGTCCCATTGGCGAGGGAGGGGTTCGAGCGGGTGGAGCGGCGGCCGGGTAATGACGGGGGGGATAGTCGGGGTAGGGGGGTCCTCGGGGTTCTCGGGGTTGGGGGACGGGGCGCTGGTAACCGTAGTAGGGGGTGGGTGCAAAGGGGCCCTCGCTGGGGGGAATCGGGCGAGGTCCACTGGGTACAGGTGGGGTCTCCGGCAGGCCCCCGGGGATGCTCCGGTACGAGGGGACCTCCACGGGTCGCGCCATGGCTAAATTGGGCGGAGGGGCCCAGCTGGCTGAGGGCCCCAGGTCGTAGAGGGACGGGTCGGGGGCCCAGTGGCAGTGGAGGTATGGAGGTTCGTACGGGAGAGGTGGGTAGACGGGGCGGGGGGTCTGCGCGGAGTAGTGGTCAGGTACCGGGCGTCCGTAAGGGTCGGTCTGGTACCCAGTGGGGTAGTAAGTGTGAGTATACGTAGCCATCAAGAACGGGGTACCGGGCGTCCGTAAGGGTCGGTCTGGTACCCAGTGGGGTAGTAAGTGTGAGTATACGTAGCCATCAAGAACGGTGTAAGGAGAGAGTCTTGATATTATGTCAGGTTCCGCTGAATCGGGGGCTTTCCGGGAAAGCGACGCCCTTACGATGCGGACTTGATCTACAGATACTCGGGTGTCTGGAACTCCGGGGCTAGGACTCCGGGGTTCAAGACAAGGACAGGGGTAATCCCGGGAGAGGGGAATACTCGGGTGTCTGGAACTCCGGGGCTAGGACTCCGGGGTTCAAGACAAGGACAGGGGTAATCCCGGGAGAGGGGACTAGAGTCCGGGGGTTTTGGATGAGAGTAGCTGAGAGTTAGAGGGGGTCGAGTCGTGAACCGGAGGTTCTAAGACGAGACCAAGTTAGTAACTTAAGAGTCGCGAAGTGCGTACCAAACTTATAGCACGCGAATACTAAGGCGTGCCAGTCGAAGCGTACCAAACGAGGCGTGCCAGTCAAGCAGAGGGCACGCAATATCCAAGTAACAGTTATGCAAAGTAGGTAATATCAAGACTAGCGAATACAACGAGGAACTACGCTATAAGTACTACGGGACCCGGTCTCGGGGTTCCGGGGTGTCTGGGATGGGCTCCGGGGGTTATTGAGTAGCGGCAGGGGCTGTATACCGGGATCGCGCGTGTGGGGCGCGCGATCAATTGGCGCGGAGGGAGCTATGATGCGTGATAGCCGGGAATGGGCCGCATGATCCGGTCGTTGATCGGGGCTGGTGGCGGCTGATGGCGGTCCTTGATGCGCGTGATGGCGGTGTCGGCGGTCGTGATGGCGGGGCGTGTCCTGTGGGGTCGTAGGGAGGGTCCCGGATGGTGTTCCGGGGGTGTCCCGGGGTGGGCCCGGAGGGGAGGGGTCGTGACAATATATATGTATGGTGTCCACACATAGATTTAATGGATCGTGAAGATTCCGGAATGGAAAAATACGGTAATAGTCCGGCAATACGAGAGCCCAAAAATATGGAGACTACTGCTAGCAGATGAGGACGGCAAGGTGATGAACGAGGAAGCAACATTCACGGTGTATGGTGCAATAGCAGACATAGATCTGCCCCCATTTAAGATAGGAGGATCTATAAAGTGAGCGTTCAATGATGCTACACATATTGAAGATGGCTGATAGGGATGTAGTGAATTCAATCAGAAGTGTAAATACCTCAAACAGTCAATAAAACTGGACGGGCTTGGCACGCAGCAGTTCGACGACGCCATGGCTGCGGCGAAAACAGTATACAAAGCATTTGACCGGGAGTTCAAAGAGGGCGAACTGGAAGAATGGTCGGAAGAAATGTCAGACGAAGGAAACAAGATATTGTACGCAAACAATAGGGTGTTTACACCCGCAAAGGACTCGGACAAACGAGAAGTTCACATTCCGTTCGAAAAGGATACTGACCCCAACGGATTGCTCGAAAAAATTGCACGAGGGGGTTTCAAGAGAACATCAGACAATGTCGTCGAGTATGCGCAAGCAAGGATAACATTGGAAGGGGATAAAACATAAGAATACACGGACAACAACCATAAAACATAGATGCTCACACAAATCAAAGGTTCAAGAGGATCAAACCGCAGTCCTTCCGAATCGGCGATATAGTTGCGGCGCAGGTATCCTTTGCAGTCGTTCCATTGAGGGGAGGGAAGTACAAGATGTTAACAGTTTTGAGATCGATAACGCTGCTGGACGAAACATTTGCACTAGTGAGCGGCCATATAAACAATAAATGCATTCTTCTCACTCTGACAATTACCAAGAAGAGGAAGGGGCAACCGCTCAAATGCAAAGACTACGAGCCGGTGAAAAGGAAGCTCCAGACGTATGAAGATGACGGAGAACCCCAACAGAGGGCCGGCAAGGCGGTCAGTACCGGCAATTTCGAGCAACAAATGTTGAATTACATGAACATTGACGACTGATATCTTACGATGGCTTTGATACTACCTCTTGAGACATTTTTACCCAACGCGGTCCGTTATATTTTCACCGAGTTATCCTATTTCTCACATCTGGTCAATCGGTCGTCCCTGCTGAATTGTTCCGCAAGCTCTCCTCGCCGTTCCCTCATTGCCTTTCTATATTAACCCCAGTACCGAGCACCGCATATACCACCGTCCATAGCGCTAACATACCACGTACTACCGCCCACATCATGTTGTGTCGTTTTTTTTTTTTTTTTTTTTTTTTTTTTGTTTTTTTTTTTTTTTTTTTTTTTGTATTTTTCCCAGTTAATACAGTAATAAATAAGTATCATCATCAAAACAACATGTCGTAATAAGTGTCATCGCATCAAAATAATACATCAATTATATAATCGACCGTATGGACGAACGGTTTGGCAATACCTACCAAAGGGAATTATATGTTATTATTATTATTATTATAATTATTATTATTTTTTCTCCCTGAATGCTTGATCAATGAATTATCTAGGTACGATACCTTTATAGACCGCGGACCAAGAAAGATTAAATACGACATCGACGGATAAATAGTTATATCACCTCAAACGATACGTGAAGGTAAAAGCAATATTACACGTGTTAGATTCAATTAGATTGTTTCGCACTCAAAAAAATGTAATAATACGGAATACATGTAGCAAGCACAGAACTCGTGGCTGTACAGCAATAGTATATTCGAACAATGCACAGCCACAATAACACGATTGGGATAAATAATTAAATATAGCCGTACGTTTACAATGCTATCTACTTCCGCTACATGGTAGCTAAGGACATATCAGGTAGGAAACACCTCGGTAGCCACAGCTGAGCAGTATAGGCATAACTAAAAGGGTGCAATTGGGGTAGCATCAAAAACCCACTGAAGCAAGCGGTAGCCACAGCTGAGCAGTATAGGCATAACTAAAAGGGTGCAATTGGGGTAGCATCAAAAACCCACTGAAGCAAGCTTGCCACCACCGCGAGCGAAATCCACTATTTACATAAAGGAAGAGTTTGAAGGATAAGGCTATTATGATAGAAAGGGCCTGTTAGGATGCGACTAAGCCAGCAAGCGAGCGTTGGACCCAACCCCTGGTGGCTGTATATCAGTCGAATATACGATTGATACACAGCCACTATATGCATGAAATTACACGCTATTACTATATTGACAACAAATAATTAAATATATAATATAAAATGTATGTTCATGATTATAGTGGCTATGCAACGGCCGCATATTCGAATGGTACACAGCCACAACGACAAATAGATCATATATTTATTCATTTATTTATTTATTTATTTACGAACGAGTGAATACTTCGGAGGAGGCCGACGTCCTATGCGCCTCTTCACCCGGGTGGCTGCATACCTGGGACCAAAACAATGTACTGGTTTCAGACAGCAATAACATACTCACGAAGAAATGATATCACACACAGGTGTGATGATACATACAAACCCTAAGATGCCCTTTCGATTTTATGTAGCCGGCAAGCCACAGAGCTGACTTAAAATGCGTCGGTAAATGAACAATGGTATTATAATCCAATATTATGAATCACTGGATATTTGTATTACCCTCTATCTCTCTCTCTCTCCTCTCCTCTCCCCCCCCCTACCCCCCCATCCCCTCCCCCTCATTCAGTCAAAATATAGTTATGCTCTAACCAATCATAATCAGTATCCCCCCCCCTACCCCCCCATCCCCTCCCCCTCATTCAGTCAAAATATAGTTATGCTCTAACCAATCATAATCAGTATCAAAATCGGCATTGGATGTATTATATATTACCTGCGTTGACCCCAGGGCACCTGTACCCAAAATATGGGTCAAGGCGGCCGTGTCTTGTCGTTGAGGATAGTGAAGCCAAAGTCACGCTTGCCGATAATCGGCGGTCTATTCGGCGATCACGTTCCATGCGGATCCGCTGATGCCGAGCACCCGATGATCGGCAGTGTATTCGGCGATCACATTCCATGGGGATCTGCTGAATGCCGAGCATCTTAGGATCGACCCTGTATGTGATCGGTGATATATTGTACCATTTGAGGCTTTGGAACGACACACTGCGTAGGTCTTACGCAACCGGCAAGGAGTCTAAGTGAGTAATGACATTCCCATCCATCCTTTACGTTCAATTTTTACGACCTTTATATTGTATAAGCGTTGCATATGACATTCACAACACATGAAACAGTAAATGACGAAAACGCACTTGAAAAGTTTAGTTAAAAATACATGAACTTTGCAGAGGATTCAAAACTATCTGTACGGACACAACGCTCTTATCGTTACTTACGTACAAACTCGGGGTTTATTTTTATTTATTCATCTAAGCAATGTGGCGGTGGCTATGCATTCATAGCGGTAATAGAAGTAGAATCTTGATGCCATCATAACGAAAGGGTAGATAAGAAAAACATTTCGACCATCCATCCTTCTTTGACTATGTCGCGCCACTCTACCCCTAACCGTTCGCCTACGCCACCCCCGCCTGGTGATAACTCAACTGCTTCATGGCTACGCTACGAGGAGCGCCGAGAAATATACGAGCGCCGTCTAGACGAGCAGCGGATAGCAGCCCTTTTCCAGCAGCGTAAGTAGTTTTCCGGCATGTCTGCATACTCACCAGGCACGCCCTCCTCCCCCCCAGAGATGGCAGGCCGGTCTATGGAATCAAGTTCATCAACACTGACATCCGACCCATTGGCACCAGAGAGGAGCACGCAGACAGCCGGTCCGAGCAGCTCAGTCCAATCAGCACCTGCTGCGAGCTCGTCGACGCGTACTGAACAGCCTGTTCTCGGGCCCAGTCAGGTACGGCGAGTCCCGGCAACGAAGCGGATCCCTCAAGCCGATGTGACACCGGAGCAATTTGCCGCGGCCCAAAACCGGCACCGTGGCCCTCCCACCCTCAAGTGGTGTCAGAACAAGGGTCCTGTGAGTGTTCTCCTGGCCCGGTCGCGCGTCCTAACCATCACCAGTGCTCGTTATGCTCACGTCGAGGTGAACCATGCGAATTCGAGGCACCAGTGGCAAAATCTCGCAGGGATAATTCCGTGTGTGTTTCCTGTCGAGCCTGGCACGAGCGATGCTCCGTGGCTCAGGCATGGAAGGCATCTTGCATGAGCAAAGAACAGGGGTGGGACATGACCTGGGTGCTGAGCCAGTTGGCTAGTGCATCCAGATCAAGGGCCGAGGAGTCGGGTGGGGCACAGGCTGGGAGTTCATCGAGAGGAAGGAAGGCGAAGGCGTCGACTACACAGCAGGATAAGGGGAAGCGCAGAGCTTCACCTGCATTGACGGAGGAAGCGCTGACGGCTCGGCATGATAAAGGAAAGCGCAGAGCATCGCCGGAGCCGTACTTTGGGGAGGCAAGGAATTCGGGTTCAATATTATTTAATCGCACGCGCGGATACGCAAATACAAAGTCATCGAGTGTGGGTAATGTGCCCAGGTCAAAGGGCGAGGAGTCAAGTGGATCGCGGCTTGAGGGTTCATCGAAGGATGTGGGGTCGGTTGAGGCGCAGACTGAGGGTTCGTCGCAAGGAGGAAGGGTGGAAGCGTCGTCTCCGCAACAGGACAAAGGGAAGCGCCGAGCTTTGACCGAGTCGGTGGAGATAATAGGGTACAAGCGTGCACGGAGGTCCCCAAGCTTGGACATGTCGGATATCCGTGAAATCCCCCCGATACCTGCCCAATCGTCTATTGATGAGGAAACGCGCCAGCAGTTGCAAGAGGCCATGGCAAATGGGTACCGGGTAACATTACAGCTGCACCACACGCGAGAGGATCTTCAGCGGGAACGACGCGCTCGGGAGGCCATGCGGGAAGAGAGGAATGCGGCTATTCGTGACAGGGACAGAGCATTTGGAGACAGGGATGCCGCTTTAGTGGCACGCGTGGCTATCGAAGACGAGTTGGCTGGGTTGCGAGCGCGAGTAGAGAATATCGAGAATCGAGGGTTGGACAACGCGGCACCCGGGGCGTCGGAGATAGAGGAGGTACAACAGGCGATACGGCGAGTGGAGGCGGCACAGCCACGGATTTTAAGGAGGAGGAACTGGCTGTTGAACGCGTTGGCGTCGTCCCATGAAGATGTTATGCGTAAGTGACCCTATGTCCCATACCATATACCTGATACCTGATACATCTTCACACCCAGGAATGGTGCGCGAGTACCGACTGTTATTGGACGGTAGTTCCTCGGCGTTCGCCCTCATCCAGCAAGGGCTGCCCCAGCAGATCCCACCAGAGATTACGCAAGGAATCGATCAGTTGGGAGGTCTGTTAGCAGCGCACCGACGCAGGAATGCAGTGACACCGGGAACTTGGATGGAAGTGGCAGCGGACGCTGGCCAGCCCATGCCAACACGGAATGAAATAGTCGCAATGTTGGTATCGACTTTAGAAGAAGAAATGACAACAGCGGAGGCGGGTGAAGCCACAGTGATGGCAGCAATGACGGGAAGAGGAGCAGTGGCAACAGCGGAGATGGTTGAAGCGGCGATGGTCGAAGCGGAAGCAGCAGCGACGACGACCGTGGGAGAGACGGAGGAGGAAGATGAGGTTGGGAGGAGGCCCCTGTCGTAATTTCTTGCTCGCAACCCTAAATATTGTACATTGTATATGTCGTACTGTATATGGTATATGGTTGAACGTTGTATATAGTGTACTACAGATGTAGATAGTGTACTATATATGTAGATAGTGTACTACATTGGACTAACGGGCTATACATCAGGACGGTGTGACACCGACAATGTTTCATTGCGGACGTTGTAAGTGATCGGATGACTTGGACATGCTAATAATCAATTGTATTTAACAAGCCTACGGTATCACAATCAGAAAATTGAAGTATTAAACAGTGTAGGGGAATAACAAATCATGATACTATGATACCGATTAAGGTGTTTCGGTAATCCTTTTACCTACTGGCAATAAAGCTCAGTTAGCTGAACGTTGACGATCCAGGGTGGCATAAAGACATCATATACGAAAATATGAACGGCTGACTAGTAGTAAGCACTAATGGCACCCAATTGTGTTTTCTTACCTAGGGAGGAGGACGTCGAAGTGAAAGTTCCCTACGGAACCCAGTCTCACTTGCGCCTCCTCTCCTAGGCTAGCTCACGTGATTGTCGCGATTCATCAGGCCCTTACATTGGTCTTCTGAAAACTGGCGGTTTAACGTCAATAAAAAAAAAATAAAATAAAATAAAATAAAAAATATATAAAATAATAATAATAATAATAATAATAATAATAATAATAATAAAATTTAAAAAAAAAAAAAAATGTGAAAAGGTAAACTGTTATGCCATTTCCAATGTATCAATTTCCGATAGAAAAAAGTCTTCAAAAAAAAAAAAAAATGTGAAAAGGTAAACTGTTATGCCATTTCCAATGTATCAATTTCCGATAGAAAAAAGTCTTCAGACAGAGGAAATTTGCCGGTTTCTATGGTAAAACCTAGCTACAAAACAGGCAACAGTTTTCTTTGCCCTTTTTTTGATAAGAAACAAATTATGGCCTCAGTAGTGAAGTATTAATGTAATTATTAGCTGCACCGATACAAATGATTAATAAAGGGTCTTCTACTATTATTACGAAACCGTTCCACTAAAGACGTTTAATCTATAAGAGCTTTACTGACAATAGAGCAAAGACGACGTACCATTCAATGTTCCTCATGAGAATTGCGCCTAAGGCTCCAATGACGGTGGACACCAAACACCGCATAAACCCAGCAGCGTGTGTTTAGTCTTGACGTCCAGCTACGGGTATAGAATGTATATATAGATATTCTACTAACTACAATAAAAATAACTAGAAACAGAACGTTTAGTATGAGTGTTTCGATATGCATAAAGCGAACATACCTCTAGTCGAGCATGAAAATATTGGCCTTTATGCCCAGATCTACTTGATGAGGTATCGTTATGTTGCCGCACTGCACATAACATTAAGCAAGTTCGATCGTCAAGAACACTTCACGTACCAAATCCTTTCCACATGAAGTGAAATCAGGCTCGTTAGGCTCGCGGCGTACTATATGTTTGGCGACGATGAGCTTTGCGTTCCACTCGACCTCTTTCAAAGCATCCGAGTAAGTCCAAACTTCATCAAGCCGTTGATTTTCATGAGTATGGAATGCGGCAACGAGAATTCCTTGTCCATCGAAAGCTTTCGTTGTGAGATGGGTCCGTTTGTCACGATGCGTATAGCTCCTGACTCAAGGTCAATTAACGAGCGAACCAAGAAGTCAAAACATACAGAAAAACGAGATGAGCGGGTCTAATGTGATACAGCACATCTGAATACCTCTCCGTCACCTGGAGAATCCCCTGACAAGACATGGCGCGCATCTTGATACCAGAGGGGCGATGGGAGGATGTGTGAGGGCGCCACAATAGGATATCGTGGTAGTGCTCCATGTGGTAGTAAATTGAGGATGAAAGAACGTGTTGGGTGTCTTTGACCGTATGTCTTGCTAGTGCAAAGAACAAAACCCCAGTCCGTAACAGCATTTGAAAATGCTGAAGTCCGTAACATCATTATACGAGCATCCCAGGAGCACTATAGATTATGGCTCGTCGACGCACAACGGCCGCTTAAACAGCGAATGCCTCGCTGGTAAGGGTCGTAGCGTGCCGAGTCGTCTCTGCCATCATACTTAGAGGGAGGAGCACCACCAAGGGGCACACAAGGGAGCGGATAAAGACATAAAGGAAAAAATAGTGGGACGACGTAGAGAAGCTCGGATTGGAGAAGACATCAAATCGAGTAGTACGCGCCTTGGTTTTGGGAAACGAAGCATATAAATACCTCTGCTTAGGCGAGGAGATACTTAGAATCATGATGTCAATGA
The DNA here is from genome assembly GCA_027475525.1 of Macrolepiota albuminosa. Lineage (NCBI taxonomy): Eukaryota > Fungi > Basidiomycota > Agaricomycetes > Agaricales > Agaricaceae > Macrolepiota > Macrolepiota albuminosa. The sequence goes on along the minus strand of JAMWFC010000037.1, from coordinate 1,229,556 downwards.
TACGGTGGCGGCGACCTGTATTCGTCACGAACACATCAATAAGGGATATAGAAACAGCGACGGTGAACGACCACGAGAAAACGCATACGATTCGGAGTAGAGTCTGAAGTAAGTAGGGAGGGAATCCGAATAACTGTCGGAAGAGTCTGAATAAGAATATTTAACTTTGAGCATAGCCCGTTGTTGCTCCATGTTAAGCCGTGGCGCATTAATAATCGGTCGTAATGACGGCTTGTCGCATGGCAGACTGTCGAAATCAGTAAGTGCCATGATCTAGTAAATCGATGATTTGTTGTCATATATCTATTGCGCTGGATAACAGACCTCTCAAGTGACAATAGGTGTTCATTAGATAGTGGCGATATGCCAAATCTTTCGGGGGGTATATCAGCACTGGTATTCAGGGATCGCTCTCCACAGAAGGCAGCCAAGGAAATAAGTCATAATGCATGTGTCTGCTCCGATATATGGTTTTCGCGTGGCGGCTATTATCTGCGATCTAATATCGTGTCCTGTCGTGCCTGTACCAGGCAGGACATAGAAAGACTCACAATTAGTCATCGAAATAGGCCTATTTTTCAGAGACCGCTTGATCTATGGGTCGACTGGACATCCAATACATCTGGCAAGGAAAGAACGTCAGCCAAATAAAATTGGAACATTACGGACCGAGTGGGTGTAGAGAATGTGTTAAAACAGACCCAACCGTGGCTACATCCTGGCGTATGTAGATATCAAATATTAACATAGTAAAGCTACGGAACAAATGACGTTAAAAAGGGAAGACACAATTCCCACACATATATGTAACCGTACTAGTATCACATGACGTTAAAAATCGAAGACATTATTCCCACGCATCTCTGTAACCGTACAGACTTACGGTAGTATCACATGACGTTAAAAATAGAAGACATTATTCCCACGCATCTCTGTAACCGTACAGATGTACGGTAGTATCACATGACGTTAAAAAATGAAGACATTACTCCCACGCGTACATGGTCTACTGCTGACTAAGTAACCGTACAGACGAACAGTAGTATCACATGACGTTAAAAATCGAAGACATTATTCCCACGCATTTCTGTAACTGTACAGACGTACGGTAGTATCACATGACGTTAAAAAATGAAGACATGAAGACATTATTCCCACGCATTTCTGTAACTGTACAGACGTACGGTAGTATCACATGACGTTAAAAAATGAAGACATTATTCCCACGCGTACATGGTCTACTGCTGACTAAGTAACCGTACAGACGAACGGTAGTATCACATGACGTTAAAAATCGAAGACATTATTCCCACGCATTTCTGTAACCGTACAAACGTACGGTAGTATCACATGACGTTAAAAAATAAAGACATTACTCCCACACGTACATGGTCTACTGCTGACTAAGTAACCGTACAGACGAACGGTAGTATCACATGACGTTAAAAATTACTCCCACACGTACATGGTCTACTGCTGACTAAGTAACCGTACAGACGAACGGTAGTATCACATGACGTTAAAAATCGAAGACATTATTCCCACACATTTCTGTAACCGTACAGACGTACGGTAGTATCACATGACGTTAAAAAATGAAGACATTATTCCCACGCGTACATGGTCTACTGCTGACTAAGTAACCGTACAGACGAACGGTAGTATCACATGACGTTAAAAATCGAAGACATTATTCCCACGCATCTCTGTAACCGTACAGACTTACGGTAGTATCACATGACGTTAAAAATCGAAGACATTATTCCCATGCTTACCGGAAGGAAGTAATGGCAACGAGAACAAACACAGTCACATGACGGCAAAAATTGAAGACATTTTTCCCACACATAGTCCGCTGCACAGAAAAACCTCGATCTATTCTAGATCTCGGAACTTTGGATCTCCCTCTGCCAGCTGTGTGACTGAGCCACAGCCTCCAGAGGTTGCCCTTACACTTACATCTGGAACAATACCTGATGCTCATGCAGTGCATATATATCAGATTAGCTGTTTACATAGAACTAGTTACAATATATAATACAGTTTTTCCTTATGAATAAAACTGAACAAAGGCCTGAAACAACTCCAATCAAATGAGATCAAAATTGGTTTTTGATTTAATCAATGTTCTTAACAGCAATCAGCAGGAATCACTAATACTTGCTAGCTATAGTCAACAGTACAATGTACAATATCTAGGCATCATTGAAAATACACATGTATCATACTACTTTTTAACTGAATTTAATTGATGTCTACATTTTTTGCCTGAAAGACTCTAAGTTCTCCTTGCCTCCAACCATTGTTGACATGATGCATGCTCCTTGCAGTGAATCTTGTTGCTGGTTCTGTGAATGCCCGTGTTACTGCAAACAGAAAAAAGAGGTTCCAAAGATGTTGTTAGTCTTGCTTTTGGCTCAAGTACAAGGAAAAACTTGTTTTTTCTGGCAGAACTCTTCCTGGGCCCCCACAAAATTAAAAATGTGCAGTCATATTTTTATGTCAGACTTCATCCAATGGCTGCTATCAATTGCCATAGTGGTCTTTTCATTTGGAATACTAACATCAGAATACTTTATAAATTAAAGCTCAATATTGACTATATATGTACAGCATCATGCAGATCAGATACATATAACATAGCAATCTATACATGGACTTTCACATTTAACTGGTGAGGTTATATGAGTGTGCCCAGGCATCACATACTCACAAAAAGCTGACCTCTGAAGGCTATGGCTCAGTCACACAGCTGACAGAGAGATATCCAAAGTATATTAGAGTATGTACCAATAATGTCACAATAACTTCTCACCTGGCAGAGAGAAATCCAAAAAAAACAAGTCTAGGGATTTTTTATTCCAGGACTGACACTTCTAGAGCCTCAGAAGCATGGAAAACAACTGTACAGGACAACAAACCAGTAAAAACTCCAAAATTGCCTAAATATGAGATTATATAAGTCTCTACTATCTCTATCAGCTTTCCTACTTCATTCCAACCCATATGGCACCATACCATAAGATTATTTCCTCCTACATGCTTCACGGTAGGTGTAGTTGTTCAGTTTAAAATGCTTTCCCCTTGTAGCTTTCACACATACTGCTTCCTATCTGACTCAATCTTGTTGATTTTTGTCTCATCTGTTGATGATGCCCAGAAGTTGATCAGTAGCAGACATGGTTTACAGCTACTGACCAGGAAAAATGCATTGTGCACACTAAGTGTTGAGGGAGTCTTGGGCAAGTCCCAGAGAACAAATCAAAAATGGGTTGAATGGCAAGGTTTGGTGAAGGTTGGTAAGAGTAGTTGGTAAGGGATGTGTGGCAAGGATAATGCACTAACAATGTGGTGCACCTAAATGAAAGAGGGAGCAGATACAAGTAAAGTGTGGCAAAAAGTGCAGCAAGAGAACTGGAGGCTTGACAACAATTAAGCTGTGTGATGCTTGCTGTAGATGCAAAGCATGTAGGTCCCATATATGTAACTGTGGCAAGCAGGCTAGAGATGTTCAGACAGTTGGCAACTATGAATTTAGTCAGTGCAAAAGAAAGCTGAACCATAGATTGAACTGAGATGTAAATGGGGTACTCTGTTCTGTGTTGTAGCTAGTGACAATGGTAAGTATTTATAGTAAATATGAGTTCACCATTGCTAAATGGCTAAAGATCACTAAGGAGCAGTAAACTGTAAGTCAATGTTATGCATTAAACTAAGTAGTAAGAAATGAATAAGAAAACTGTCTGTCTAACTGAGCCACCAGTGCTATCACTGATTTGTTCCATTGATTGCTGTGCATGGCCATCAGGTAAGGCCTAAAATGGATAAATTGTATGTACCAAGTTTGGAACAAGGTGTGGCAAGGTGTCTGGAGCCAATGCTGAGCCTGCCATTGATGTGCCTAGCCTGTGTAGAATTCTATCACTGTCTACAACACCCTTTTCCAGTTCTCCACAGTCCAGTTCTGATGCTTCTGTAAGAGTATAAGTTCTCACTCACATAAGACACAGAATCTGCCAAATTGGTAGATTTTTCTGTACATAATGTAAGTAAAAAAGTATCTACCCAAACATAATTAAATACAATAATTTAATTAGAGGAGTAATTACTATTGTAATTACTCTGGCTTGTTTAAATAGTACTTTTCTAAAATAATATGAACACCTCTCTGAGGTGCTGAAGCCAACTACAGTAGAAGAACATCAGATAAGAGAATCTCTAGAAGGTCTCCAGTTACATACCCCCCTTTTAGACCAATGTACAGTCTCAAAGAAAAAGGCTTGAGAAAAGTGTGATCACACCATGGTCTGGTTGTAGTACTTGGTTGCAAGTAGTACTGATAGTTCTGGGGCTTGATGGTGTAGAATGTTACTTGCAATGCACACTGACTTGATGATGAAGTTGATATATTATAATGTTGAAGGCTTTCAATAATCTTCCTGAAAACAGAAGGTTCTCAACAAACTCCAGCCTAAGTGATTCACTCCCTGGAAATCACCAAGCCTTTGCCTATCAATTGCCTGTCTATTCTTTACTAAACTTGGCCTATTTATACTGTTTTTCTGGTGCACAGACCACTATCTACACATGATTCTTTGTTGTCAACTCCCTAGCCTCCAGAACATATTTGATAGTCCAATTTCTCTTTTGGGAGGCATGTTTTGGTGCCACCAGTTCCACTATTCAACTTCTTGTTCCACTATTCCTCTGGATGTCTCTGATTGCCACTTCCCCATTTGCTTCAGCTCCATTTAGCACAATCCCATTCATAGATCCTTCTTTCCTCTTTTAGTGCTTCCCTGCATTCCATGCTTCTTTTCCTTTTCCCTTTCAATCATGTCAAATCAGGCATTGTCAGATCTGATCTTGATCTAGATCATCACAAATTGATCCCATTTTGTCACTTCTGCCAGCTCCCATGCTTCCCCTCCTCATTACAGTAGTTGGACTATTGTTGAGTGGATAGCTTGAGCTGGTCCCTGCTCTTTGTTCTGTACTGTCTGTGTATTTATTGGGGTGTTTTTGAAGATATAATTTGTTGAGACTGCTACCAGGAGGCTTACAGTTTTCAGCCTTATGATTAAATGTTTATTTTGACTTCTGATGCATGTTGTGTCCCTGACTGCTGGTACAGCATTGTATCACTGGTGTGATAGGGGAGGCCAATGGCTCACATAAACTAGAAGAATAATTCTCTAGTTAAGAAGATTGCATATGCTTGTTGAGGGAGGGAGGTTGTGAGGACAGTGCCAATGTGTCAGATAGAGGAAGATGCAACTCTAACATGATGGTAGGTTCTGCTGAAGAGCTGGAGCAAGACTGAAGAAGTGGTCTGTATTGCACAGTTCACTTCTATAAATGATGGATGTTGGGGTCTGCCCCAATATAACAGTGTAGTCTGTGGTTGGCATAGAACCAATGCTGTTTGTCCTCCTCTTTAGCCAAGAGCACATGAAGGCAATAAACATCTACATTGGTAGAGTGGGTCAACCATGCTTATACTGATGGTATGGTATACTTGAAGTGCCAATTCTTTTAACTGAGTGCAGCCATGCCCCAGTACATTCATGTCAACAATGAATAACACCAATGCAAATACAAAGAACTAGTGGCCATTCTAAAATGGGATGGATGGAGGACGCTGATGACGCCCAAATTGTGCTAAGGTGCACTATCACTAGTACAGCTACTTAGTCAATATAGCTTTGGGTGTGCTAAGTATGGGAGAGAGTCCCGGACAGGTTCCAGAAAACGCACAGTAGGCAAGAGGTTGGTGGTAAGGAAAAGGGGAGATTGGCGCTTATGTAAGGCCCAAAAATGCCCAGAAAACGCACAGTAGGCAAGAGGTTGGTGGTAAGGAAAAGGGGAGATTGGCGCTTATGTAAGGCCCAAAAATGCGGCAAGAGTATGCTAAAAATCACCACTGAAAGGTGCTAAGAGGCGTGGGAAAGAGTTGCCAAGGAAAGGTGCTAAGGAGCGTGGGAGAGAGTTGCCAAGGAAAGGCGCTAAGGGGCGCAAGAGAGAGTCGCCAAGGAAAGGCGCTAAGAAACACTGTAAAGGAGTCACTAAGAGGCGCTAAGTGTTAGCACCTAAAAGAGATGATAAAATGATGAGATTGCTTAGCAGATCTAAGCACAAATGCCTTGCTGTAGTTGCAAGGCACTAAGAGATTGCAGACAGAAAGAGTGAGAATTGCTTAGCAGATCTAAGCACAAATGCCTTGCTGTAGTTGCAAGGCACTAAGAGATTGCAGACAGAAAGAGTGAGAAAGAACTAAAGCAGAGTCCCCTTGCTGACATGGTCAACAAAAGGTAGTCTGTTGCATAGGGTGATCGAAATATTGGGATACAATCCCTACTGCCAAATTGATGATGTACTACTAACAAAAAGTAAGTATTTATATGTAAGTAAATGCCCTGAATTAAACTATATGGTGAAAAAGTCCACAATCATGCTGTCAGTCTGAGTCGGCAAGAAGCTAAGCGACGTCAGGTGCTAAGGTGAAACTCCAAGCTGTCTGTCATAAAATACTTCATCATTCCTGCTGCCACCGGCTAAGAGCATCATGGGTGCCAAGTGTCTGTGTCCATGTATGGCCCTGAAGGGTGAGTGGATTTTGAGCTTCATGGACTACTTGCTGAATTCTCCTGTGGTACAGTCAAATGGAGTTTCTAAGGCTAGCTAGTAGGCATTCAGTTTAGCAGGACAAATATACAGGTAGACTGTATAGAGGCTATAAATGTTCAAGGAGTCAGGAAAAAAATGGAGTCTGTTGTGTTATTTCCTGAGAAAAAGACAATAAAAAACAAGAAGATCTCAGTTGTTGCATGGAAATAGAATTAATTGGTGTTAAGGCATAATTAATTGATCAATCAGGAATCAGGACCCAAGATGTGGATGAGTTTGTTGTGTGGTGTTCAAAGGATACCACAATGGCCCATAACCTGTTAGAACTTGTTACCTAGTAATAATCTAATATATTCATAAGTATGTGAATCCTCAGTTCAGAATAAGTAACTGAGCATGTGTTTATGTGTGGATGTAGTGATATTTATATGTAAGTATTGAAACAAAAGAAGAAATAAAGAGAATGTAATATGTGTTTTTTTTGGTGGTATCACTGTGGACACCATAGACAGTTCTCAATGGACAACCTCTATGGGCTGGGATATTGCAGGGTAACCCACTTCTATAAAGGAATTGGACCTCCATGTTACCAAGAGGCAGGAATGCATTTACACATGAATCCTGGATTTTTGTCCAAGAGACAGTGTGGGACTCAAGAATTTTTTATCCATAATACCCACTAAACCTTCCCTTATGCAGCTGAAACCAGGTACCCTGTGGTGGTGATTGGGGTAGGTACCTGGGTGGGAATACCCACTAAACCTTCCCTTATGCAGCTGAAACCAGGTACCCTGTGGTGGTGATTGGGGTAGGTACCTGGGTGGGTGATGCAGTTCAAACCCATAACCTCTTGCTTCAGTATTTGTCAGCATGAGGCCATTCAAGGGGTTTTAGACTTTGAGGGTGTTGCCACTACACCATGCATCCTCCATGTGATATGTGTTTTGTTTGTTTACTTATCAATATATATCATGCTATCCAATTCTTAGATTTATATATACTTGTAGACCATAATACATCAAGCTTTATACAAACAGTGGCCAGAATTTCTCCTTCTGCCTCAATATTGTGCTACTGGTCTCTATTAAGTATCCAATCTTATGGACAGTCATTGACAAAACCCTACTGTAAACCTTAGTATTGCCATGCACTACAGTGGGCTATCTCTATTGATTATTGGGTGCCCTAGTACTGACTCTCAGTTTTGAAAATAGGAGCGATGCTAAGTACTTTCTAAATATTGGTCTAAGATGGAGCTGAAAAGTAACATATGAAGTGTTTAGGTCTATTTTGTTCTGTAAAGAGGTACTTGAACATCAATGCAAATAAGCTGCCTATACCAGCAATCAGAAAAACTCAGTTCCAGATGAGCTAGATAGTTTTATAACAATTTCAGAGTTTAGCAGAGGAAATCAAGATAGTACAATGAAAAGAGTAGAATACACAAGCCAGAAACAGTCATGAATATTTAGACAACTACAGACTTACAATCAAAACACAATTAGTAACTCACTGCATTTGGATAGGGCTCTGCTTTGCTTACTTAAAATTACCTGACCCTCACAATACTTGAGGCTCACTAGCCTGGACAGGAACTATTGAGCTGTAATTTTACTTGACCTGCCAGGGCAATACCAATAGATAATTTCATTGGTATTTCCTCTAGAAGAAACATTACCTATGGTGCAAGGTGCCTAGTTACCACTACTTTTGGTCAAGTAAAACTACATTAGATAGTTATCAAATTTCTTATTCTTCTTGATAAATTGTATATCTTCATGAAAGCAATTGATTGAATCTGTTATTGAATTCTTTGTTAGGATAATGACATTCATCTTTCTTTTAGCTAATACATTTTGCTAACATTAAAGTGATACTTTGACAGAATTTCATTTCATTTCAGAAAGTTTGCTTTTTATATAATGAAAATTATAGAGTCAGAATGGGACAAAAGTACTGAATCAAATACACGAATCACTAGTAATCCAATATTAATCTGCTTAAAAAATACAGCATTCAAGTGAAATGGTTCAGGTTTCTTTTTGTAATAGTAAATCTACAAACAAGAAAAGAACAACAACTTTGAGTAGACTAAATATAAAAAATAAAAAAATTACTTGCAATGAAATTGGAAAAATGCTTTGCAATATTTCACTCTATCTGGTTGTTTTCAAACATTTCTTGAATTTTTGTACGAGAGTTGAGCCTGCACATATAACATAATATGTGAAGATAGAAATTCAAAGTCATGTGAAAAACAAGCCATTGACATACGTCACCTGTAATTGTCAAACAATATGTAATTAGTTGTTTTATTAACATATAAAAACAGATATCTAGTCAACTAACCAGCATTGAATTGACATAAACTAGTTTTTATAAGAAATTAGTAGAGAAAACAAAAGCAATGCTCACAACATACATTTTCCATTAACAATGACAAATGCTGGACATGTTTGCCATGAGTATTTAATAAACAGAAATTCTATTCAAATATGAGGACACACCCATGGAAAGAATACTTGTAGGAGGAGTTATGTAAAACTATATCAAATAAGTACAAAAACAATGGATGATAAAGCATGAATTCAATGTCACATACTGTTATAAGTATACAAATTGCAGTGATGCTTGTCAATAGTCCATTTCCAATACTATGTGTTAGTTATAAATATGCTGCAGCAGAATGGAAATGTAAGAATACCTGAAAACAACGAGATGTTTGATTACATTCTCAGACCTAAGCAATGTTGTATATGCAATATCCTCTTGAGCCAAGAACAAAATAGAACTCACTCTTTGAATCCACTTCGCATCTTGTTCAAAAAAAAGACAAGAGATACACTGATGGTTATATCACAAACAATTGTCATGATCAAGCTGATTGAATATGTGATCTTTTCCAGAAGTTAGTCAAGGATAAGACATAAACCTTGAAAAATCATTATTCCCACATGTGGTATTTTTCTTCTCATAACAAACACCGAAACAATCCCATATCTGTTGGAAAGCTTGAGTGTTCTTCATAATATATGATAAATTGACACAAACTCAGCAACATTTGCAACTAAATCAGGACTTGAAATCAGAAAACATAAGTCTGATAGAGTTGACTCACCCAGTCCAATACCTGATTACATATTAGCAAAAGCATTCAAAAATACAATGTTAGCATACCCAATTGGGCAAGAGAGGTGACCACCTATGAACAACTGTCATTAGAAGAATAGAGACAAGAACAATAGAATACTATGAAGACAACAAGAGGCTTTTGCCATCTATGTCCGACACTGACTGCAGAGGATAAGGTATGCTATATTAGATGAGGAAAATATAGTGCTCACCACAATACACTCTATAAGCATAGAAACTGTTTCGTAGTTCAGATTTGGATGAGTGACATTCAATGATATAAGATCACCTCTGGACTGTTGATGTAATTATAAGCTTCACAAGTCATTGTAATGAGATTTGTGGAAGAAAAGGAGCATATGTTAACATACAGTGGCTGTTACAGAAGCCTAACAAGGGCATCACATTCAATATGACCAAGTGGATGGATATCCTACGTACTGCAACTCCCCTAGAAGAAAAGGGTCAAACAGAAAATAAAATTGCATCAGAACTCACCAAGGCATAACCAAGGCTAATAATGTGTTCTCTGGCAACTTGCACATGATGTAGATGTGGTGTACTCCCTGTATCAAGAATGCTGCATATGCCCCGTCCAGAGTGCTATATGACACAGAACTTAATAGCAAAAATGGATCGGTCAAATAAACTTACAATAATGTTGCAACCTGGAGACTCCCGAATTTAATCAGGTCAAAAAGACTCAGAGGGTGATGACTTACCATTGATTTCAAAAACCAGTTGTCAGCAGGATATGTGCGGAAATAATAGGCCGTTTGTGAACATGTAATGCCAAAAAGTCTAGGTAAAAGGTAAGCACAAAAATTACAAGAAGATTGCCCGTACACAAAGTTTGTCATGACAGCTGAATTGCAGAGACAATGAGAGGAATGTTTAGAAAAACAAAACTTCATACCTGCAAGGTAGGGTGTGCCAACACTTAGAAACAACATTAGTGTCAGTGTTTGAGGGTATGCTGATAACAGCGCTCGTGCAGCAACATACGAGGCCTATCGTATTTATACAAGCCTGACCATCATCTGATCTTGGATGAGACAGATTTCACCACGGTCCAAGTGATCGCTGATCATGCTTGCAGTGATGTGCCGTAATGTTCATCTAGAAGTAACGGAAAAAGAAGAATCTCAAAGCTTGTATTAATAGTACAATTTCCGAAATATCATGTCACAGACCAGCTATCATGGAGGAAGAATAGTTGATCAATTAGCTTAATTATATCACAGCGTTCCCAAGATCTAGGCTAGATATAACCTTGTATCAGCACAGAAGAACATTCTCTGGGAATGGCCATGACCATCGCATCAGCATACATATCCAGGGATGGTTATAGACGCGAGAGGTTAATCAACCCACACACACCCTTTGGAACTACTGCATATAGTCACATCTGTGAGATATTGCCCCCCTACCAGAACCTTGCATTTACGCGTGAAGAGCTGAAGTTAGTGCAAGATACACCAAGAGATGACTGTGATCACGCCGGGAAGAGCCCACGTTAGATACTAGAAACAGTGAGTCCAGCAGACCGCAGGCCAGACACGAAGGACTTTGTGGCTCTATATTTACGTTGAAAGCGCTGAAGGTGTGTTTTCTTAATACACCCCGCACGTATCATGAAGATGACGGTACTGAGACATACTTAAAACAGCTAGAGTGAAAACTCGGTCCAGTGTTGACTGATTCATTGCTTCACCGACAACCCACCACTACAGAGCAAAGGCCAGAGCAAAGGCCAGAATGTAACTTGCTTTGTACCTAGAGCAGCGAGTTTTGTGTGACTTGGTCAAGAGATAAACAGGACAGCTTGGCTGTTGAGCTCGAATGAAAATACAATTTATGCAATTGCGATCCTAGAAGCAGTACATCAGGTTGGGACTATGCGACCTATCTCGGCCATGTACAGATATTTGCACATTCTTTGTCATGATAGATGATGATGATTGACTTCCTGGGAACAACCAATGATCGTAGTTTGTAAGATACGTGCTGCACGGGTATCAGTACCTTATTCTAAAGATAACCGGATCGGAGAAACACACGATATCAAGGAAAGTACAAATATAGTCATATCGTTACCATGAGACGACATTTTAAGTATATGCAACGCCATAAAAACATTCACTGGGGTAGGGCCGGATTAGCTTAAATTTATAACTAACTTTCAGGCTGGGCCCATATTCAGTATGATAAATGGCTCCGATTCGTAGTCCCAGAAATTTTTAGGGACATGTGGGTCAGAATACCTGGCTGTCCTTCTAATTTTTCGTGGAAGAACTCGACAGCATGAGAGGTGGGGCTGAGGAAGGCGCAGGAGGAAGTGTAGGGTTCTGTATCGGGGCATTTGCGCTGCCCGGGAGCAGATCAGAAGAAAACCGATCTGGGAGGGGGGAGGCGCGCACGTCCGCTGAGATGCCGCCGGCTACCGGTTGCACGAGCTGAGAGAGCGGAGGGAGCGCGCAGATCCCCGCGCAAGATCACATCGAGACGCTCGAGGATGAAAGTTTGGCTTTCGGGGATTTTGAAGCAAGGGCGGCGTTGAGATCACGTGGAAAATAGCGGACTTGATTAATTATGTATTTATTATTTATGATTGGCAGTGTTAATCGACGCTCGGCGTCATCAACTCAATGGCGAACTTGTGGTTCAGGGGGCTCATTCTAATTTTGTGGCCGATCCGCCTTGTCACAAAGCTGGCCTTTCTTTCACATACTCTTTATTAAATTCACTATTGCGTATTGCTTGCTTTTCGTTAGGCCTCACTATTTGTTGAGACTCTTGACTTCAGACTTCTTTGAAATAATGAAATTGTGCTTCCTGTTCTCGTGGAGCAGCGCGAGGTAGCTGCTCTACACACGCTGATACATATACGTACACCTATGTACTGAGAACCAATCAATCTATCTGCCCTTCTTCTGACTCCGACTCCACCAAAGCCGATTTACCGCTGTTCAAAGGTGTTGAGCCTCAAACATTGTGATTCCGCAGCTACCTCTCTTAAAGGGGATTCTGCGGGAAAGCATGTCAGAGGAATCGTCACTAATTCATTCATTTCAGCTAGTCCGGCTCTGCTCTATTTCTATGAGTTGCGTATCCATATATGTATTTTATCTATAGGTTATGTGTTTCCAATTAGATTGTTTCTAGAAAAAGTATCACGGTAACTGCGCGGCACAAAAGACTCTGCAACAACCTGTAATGATCCACAAGGGTCGGATCTGAGTTACTAAGGAGTACCAAACCTCGTATATCGTCTCCACGTCACCCTTATTTTTAATTGTAAAACCGGGCTGTTCTGCCCGCCTCTGGCCCGAGTCTTCAGTTTCCATCATGGCATCATAATTGTGTCTCAGTTATATATGTCTTCATAACATCTGTTCTTCGAACCTGCGAAAAATCGGACTTTTACTGTCTTTGACATACATAGATAGATGTACAACGTCCACGTCAGGTCTGCGTCCTGCTGGGTCCTGATTTATAACGTGGGCTCTTGTTTCCACGAATTCTGGTTTAATCATGGTCATTTATTGATGTATGTCTCTTGTGCTAAATTCAGCTACAGTAGATATTCTCATGATGCACAGGATTTTTGTGACCCACTCAAGTGACTCAAAAAACATATAATGCATGATGCATGGGGTGATTGACTCAAATTTGCAATATGAGATGGTACCTAATAGCACTCAACTGGTGATCCACAGTAATAAGAACATACATGAGGCAGGGCGTGTCGCGGGAGGTATCCTTTGGGGGGAAAATGGGATGGTTTGCGTCTTAGTGGGTGAAGGGCGGCGATCGGAGAGGAGGCCCCGGCATGGGATGGTGATCTTCCGGATTTTAAAGGTAGATGATCGTGAGACGTCATGGGGTTGACGTGGTACTCATCGAGAGGAGAGTCCTCGAAGTACACGCCAGGTTCGTCGTCAGAGAACTCCTCGTCCTCGGGGACATCTTGCATCGTGGATCATCGGGAGACGCGCTTCCTACGCGCCGTCACGGGCGGGATATCGGCCTCTGAGTGCAAGATGGAGTCAGAGTACCCCGGAGGCAGACGCAGTGCCGTCAGAGGAGTCTTGCGCGGAGAGGAAGGCCATGATACTAGGCGGAGCTGGTAGTAGCGCTCGAATCAATGGAACACGAAGTAACGCTTAGAAAGACGCGATTAACGCGATACAGAATACAGAGAAGGTGGAAGTATGTACAAGTAAAAGATGTCCGAGGATACGTGACCGTGACACATTGTTCAAAACACGTTCCGCATTCATCCTTCTCCGTTCTGCGGACTGTCAATGTTTATCGTCGTCTTCGGTGAGAGAGCAATTTTAGTTAGTGAGGGTGTTTTTGTTTTCGAACTGAGTCCAATCTTTGTCTACGGTTTTCTACAATGTTTTGGCTTACTGTTTTCAGCCTGTCTTCTTTTTAAAGTAGCTTTTTCGTCAATTTTCTTTTTGAACTGTTTTTAGCCAGCCTCGTATGCGAGGCCAACGTATCAACGTAGTCCGTAAGCATAAGTACCATTGCAAATGTGGCTCCACTGATCTGGGCCACGAATACTCACATGGCCCATATGCATCAATCCTCGACAACCATACATACACTGCCGGTAAACAGTTATGCCCATCGCCCAAGAAGGGACATAAGAGCCCACCCAGCAGCCATCGCTCCAACGGCGTAGGCAAGTCTCCAATTCGAAGCCTCCATCATCTCCTTGTTGAACAGGAACTCGTGTGCTAGGAGCTTCAACACGACATCAGGCACTATAATGCACAAGAACGAATAAATAACTACCTCCACTATACCTGTGTAGGTCAAGATTCCGGCACTCAGTGCATCCAATACTCCACTGACAATGAGTGCTCTTGTACTGTTAGGATTGTACGTTGACCGCACACCCAACCCGGCGGCAATCCCGATTGGTGTCGTGATACCATACAACACGGCACCCGCAATTGGTGCCCATCCATATGCCGGCGGTAGTCGCATCTGAGCCAGTCGTGCGCCAGTACCCAATCCCTCAAAGGTTTCTCATGGAATTCCATTCAGGTTCAAGACAATAAGTAATAGAAGGAAAACCTTACGGTGAAAAACGATAACCACGAAGACTATCTTGAATTGCTGATCCACTGCGAGAGTGAGCCCAACAAATATGCTAGCTCGATGTCAACATCTATCAACCGTCGAAGGTAGAACTTGATTTACCTATGCAAGACCACCCCAAATTCTAGGATCGCGACACCGATTATCTGGGCCGCAGCATTGGCCGTGTTTGTATCTACATCGTCCCGTCTTTGAACTTGAACTGGAATCGCGTCTGACTTTTGTGCATCAGGCTCTGGGCCATGCGCAACATAAGATCCAGTGTTATGACCATGAGAGTCTAGGAGAAGCACAACGTTGTCATTAAGCACCGGCCAGACGTACGTGTTGAACTCTAGACGAACCATATCCAATGCCAAGCTTTTTCAGTTTGAATGTTCCCCACCTGAAAGCTACGAGTTCAATGATGAAGATGCCAAAGATGCTCAGCATGAACAACGCCAAGGCATACGGCTAGCATGGCAAGATAAAAGATCTCGTCTGACGAGAATGATTATGGCAGCACGAACGTAGACAGTCCACTGTTTCCCAAGACAGGGGGATCCCAACGCGTCAAGGGCAGGCGGGAGTAAATGAATAAACGCAGTTGCAATCTGTGGATAATCTATGATTCAAATCAAACAATCCAGTAGACTATAGACTTGCAATGACACCTGACCCAAAGTACTTGGCGAAGCTAGCACAACGGCTTGATTATTTTTGTAGATTGTGAAAGACGGAACGTACTCAAAGACAGCTTGGGGTACATGAAGCCAAGACGATCGTCTGGCGAGTACAGGGAAAAGTGCGCCTACGGTCGAGCTGATGAGGATGACGAAGATAGAAATGATACGAAGGCCTATGAGATTGTCTGGCGCCGAAATAAGACTACAATTGTCTACTGCGTCGGACATCAGATTCAAAATGGTGGGAGGTGTTCAGAGATGCGAGGAAAATGTTGATTCAAGAGTAAGCATAACTTGTCACATAACTTCTTACATGAGCATAACTTTTCACATACCAGTGAAATGGCTCGCATTTCTACCCTCGCAGTCCCACGAGTTGCTGTCGAAAAGCTCCCTGATGCCTTTATCACCCAAATAAGGCCATATCAAAGTTTCCAAACTATCTTAACACCTGCATGTGAGGTGTAGGAGGGGGCTCACCTCCCCTTCTAACTAGAATAGAATTTTGTTAGTTGTCTATGATATGGATAATGTATGGATGATTACCAGGGACTGTGGAGAGTTTTCGGATTACTCCAGCCGTTGCCATCAACGTTGACAGATGATCTGTCGGCGTCGTTCAGCGCTGTCGTCGGCGCTGTCAACCCCGCCCCCCATCATTAAACAGTGCCAATTACCTTCTGCTCACTGTTGCCGACGATGAGCATGATAAAAATATGAAAAAAAAGAAAAAAAAAAAAACAGAAAAATTAGGAGAAAAATCAGGAAACATAAAATTGAGCAAATTTTCGTGGTACTAGTGTGCAATTGTCAGCAATTTAGGAGCTGTGAGCTCATAAAATACCAAAGATTCATGTGGTTCGTGATGACAGAGATTGTTTAGGGTGAGCCAATGAGCTACAAACACCACTCTTGGAAAGCTTCAACAATTTCCATGAGTTCCTTTTTGTGAACTTCATAGTTA
Organism: Macrolepiota albuminosa; assembly: GCA_027475525.1. Classification (NCBI taxonomy): domain Eukaryota; kingdom Fungi; phylum Basidiomycota; class Agaricomycetes; order Agaricales; family Agaricaceae; genus Macrolepiota; species Macrolepiota albuminosa. Next base: position 1,213,053 of record JAMWFC010000037.1, on the reverse strand, counting down.
ATTTTGGCTGGTGCAAGCTTCTGGGAGTAACAAAAAAACTGGGTGCAAAAGAGAGTTTGTATCTGGTTGAAGGTAAATAGCAGAGAGGGCAAAGTCCGAGACATCCATAACAATGGTGGAAGGAAGTCTAGGATCAAAATGATGTAATATGGGGGCTGTGGTGAAAGTGGTTTTAAATTTCTTGAAAGCCTCCACCATTTAAGCCAGAGAATCTAAATTTATTCTCTTTTGTAGTGGGAGATAAATTTCAGCATAATGTAGGACAAAATTGTGATAAAAGTTATAAAAGCTAAGGAATTGCTGAATTGTCTTGGTGAATGATGGGATGGGCCAGTTCAATTTATCACAGCCTTGGACACAATTGAGTAAGTCAGAAGTAAGGAGCAGCAAGTAACATTTCTTTTAATTGTCCAGGTATGAGTTTAGTAATTTGTTTTTTGAGATGTGAGCTTTATGGAGGAAATGTGTTGTAAATAGATATGATTAATATATGTGGTAGAGTAATGATAATTATATGAGTGGGAAGTTAATAAGTAAAGATTATACACACCTCAGAGCAACCACAAAGTGTTAAGTGACTGAGGTGTGATACCAACAATAGGTCAAGAAAATTGTCAGTATTAGTAATCAAAGATAAAAGAGGAGATATGATGAAATAGGATGAGTAGAAGGGGCAAGATGTCTATTCTCAACACTCCCCTGAAATTATAGTTTCATAGTACTTTTGTTATCCATTAGTTTGAATGGGTTAGCCCATAAATTTTATGAGTTTTTTGAGTCAAGGGCATGGCAGTGCCTTGGTGAATATGTCTGCAATGTTATCTTTAGAAGCAATTGGATCAATGTAAATGTCCATGTGTGCAACCACTTCATAAATCCAGTGGACTTTGACATTCCAAGATCTAGAATAGATCGAGGTTTTTCTGTGCAGCAGACTATGTGTGGAAAAAATGTCTTCAATTTTTGCCATCATGTGATTTTGATTGTTGTTGTTGATTTTTGTCCTGAGGCTGAGGTAGATGTGTGGGAAAAATGTCTTTGATTTTTGCTGTCATGTGATTTACTGGATTGCCAGATGCTTGTGTAAGCAATAGTATGTCCAGACACTTAGTAAGCAATAGCCTGTGTTAGTGTGTGAATACACTGGGTGCAGGGAATGATGTTCTTTGGCAAAACAATGTAAAAACACTATAAAAATAATCCAATTAATTTCAGAATTTTATTTGAATATTTCTGGCAAAACTACAGAAAAAATATTTTAAGTAAACTTGAGAGAATTAGAGAAAAAATTGCTAAAAGATGCTTACTCTGGTTCTTAGGTTCAATAATGACTGATATAATCTTCTCCAATGCATTTGAGAGCATCAAACTGAGTACCATCCAAAATTTGGTTACAATATTTTTTCTATCATTTTGACAGAAATATTCAAAGAAAATTCTGAAATTAATTGAATTATTTTTACAGTGTTTTTACATTGTTTTGCCAAAGAATATTATTCCCTGCACCCAGTGATACTGTCTTTGATTTTTGCTGTCATGTGAATAGTCTATGTCAGTGTGCAAAAAAATGTCTTCAATTTTTGTTGTCATGTGGTTCATTAGATTGTTTGTCTATCTAAATAGTCTATGTCAGTGTGCAAAAAAATGTCTTCAATTTTTGTTGTCATGTGGTTCATTAGATTGTTTGTCTATCTAAATGCTTGTTTAAGCAGCAACCTGTGTGCAGATGCTTATATAAGCAGTAGACTATATCAGTATAAAACAATGTCAACAAATAGATCTCAGACATGCTGTGCTAGCAACGGCCCATACAAGCAAGTTGAGGTGCTTAACTTTGCTGTGTCTACCTGAGTTTTTGGTCAATGCAACCACAGTATTATTATTGCATTTGACATGTATAGGATGCTCCATGTGTGCATCAACTTTGGAGAGCCACAAGAACATCCACATTGCTTGTTTCCCTGCTTCAAATACTTCAATGTACTCCACTTGTCCCATTGAAGTGCTGACTCATTCTTGCATTTTTGCTTTCCAGCTGATGGGTCCCCTAGCCATCAAGAATACGTATCCCGCTGACTATTTTTGAGTATTGGGATCATCAGCATATGATGAGTCTGAGTAACTGGAGGATCTGATTTCACCACCCTTTTGGTACATGATGGCAAGGTCTCAGGTAGTTTTAAGGTATGCTAGGACATGTGGTGATATCCTGGCATTGCCTGAGATTCCTCATATCATAGTGCTGTAAGTTTCTTTATTAAACTCAGAATGTCTTTGATTATTTTGTATTCTTCAGCCTGAAATTTACATGGTAATATTAATTAAGTATGATTTTTGAATATAATGCTATCTAAGGTCTACATATCACAACTCTGCCAACCAACAGGTCCCAGACCATATTTTGCCAAGTATTCTAAGTGACCTTTTGCTGATGAATGTCAATAAATCTTCCTGACAACAGTAGTGCATAGTAGTATTCATGTAAAACATTGGAAGAAATCATACAACACAGATTCAGCACTTCTTCATCTCATATTCTAGCACAACCTTCTAAGTTGTGTGCACCACGATTCATAGCTTGTCAGCTTGTATCTTGCAATTAGAGTCTCCGATTCTTAAGATGACATTCGGGGGTTCGCAACATAATTATTCGTAAGCAAATAAGTGATGTTAATTTACACTTTGATGTTGATGGTGGGTTACTTTTTGTCTTCCTATTGCATTTCCCTGTAACACTAAATGCACCCACAGATGCGGTCTTCACTCTTTGGATCTCAGTTGCTCATGACATCTTGACCCAGGTATGGAGTATGGCCGACAGCAAACAGTATTTAAGAACACCAAACAGCTACCTGGCTGGTAAAGTGTAACATTTCCATGCAAACGCCGATATAACACTTCTTAGTCCCTGGGACACCTGCATACTCAGAGCCCTTCGAACATGATGTGGGATTTGCCTTTCTGCAGAGCTTCCGTGTGCTATGGATTGCAGCAGAGACTATGGTTGCGGTCGGTGCTTGAACGTGTCTGTGTGGGGAATTTGCCGTTAAGTAATACAGTGGATAAGTACTGGGGAGTAGAGCAGAAGGGTAAGGAGGCAAGACTTTACGGAGGAAAACATGGAGAAACAGAAAATCGAACGTGTATGCATGAATTCGCTTATTTTTTTTTGCTCTTCTCACGGCACTTTGTAGTGTTTGAATGCTACGCTTCAAACTTCGGTCGTAGAACCGCTTGACTGTGAAAAATAGAGCCAGTTTTTGCTCATCGTTATTTTCAAACCTGTATTAGGAAAGTGGTGACTAACCGACGCGATCATGTCTCAGTCACGTGAACACGACGCGTCGAAGCTGGTACCAGCGATTATTAACGATCGGACCACGCCCAGCGGTATAAAAGGCCGAGGTCGGCTATTCTGGTTTCTGTACTTCTTTCTTACCTTCCACCATGTATACACCTTGGGTAAATCTTCTGCTTGCCTCTGGGGCGGCACACTCGACGACCGCCGTCGACAAAGCCCTCAGCTCCACCGTTCACACCGTCAATTCCTCGGTCCAGACCATCCACACCATTGCTCAAACCACGAGCCAGTGGGATATCCTTCGCAAAGACCTGGCCGACACAATGCGTGATATCCTGCGCCCAGTTTACGATTGGTGCATTGATGATACACTTGTGTCCTCGTCCGTCCTCACCTCTCCCTCACCTCCCCCTACTTTCTCCCCTTCTACGTTCTGGAATGTCCAAACGCGTTCCTCTTCAGCGCCCTCGGCATCATCTTTCCCAGAGCCACTGCCTACATCCTCCGCTGCTCCGCTGCGCAAACGCGCTCCCTTGCCCAAACGCGTTCCCCTGCCTACTCCTCACTCTCGCCCTCAGCCTAATGCTGTCGTTGGCGGATCAGGAAGTTGGCTCATCGCGCCGCCTACAGCCACACCCCCTTCTTCATCAACCAGATCCGCCAATATTCACACTCCCACTTCGACCCACAACCCCCGCCTAGGCCCTGTGGCAATGCCACGTGCGGCCTACTCTCCGCCTCATCCTCACCCATCACCTCCCTGCGCGTCGAACTTTTTTATTGGCCCCCGTCTACCCACGTCTCCCATCGGCTCTTTCAACGGTACTGAACTACCTGTACCTGGTTATACCTGTTCTCCTGATGATCGCCCCCCGAAACCCCGGTATATATGGACAAGGCGCCCAAGGTGTCCTTTTGATAACGGTGATCTCCCGGAACACATCGTCTGTCCCATGCCAGTCAGCCTATCCGAGCACAAATCCATCTTCCTCGACCCACCAGGAGACCCTAGAGACCCAATCATTGACCTCGGACCGGCACTCGACTCAATTCCGCTATACTTCGAGTCTATCTTAGCCCAGGAGCCTTGGCCTCTTCAACCTGTACAACGCACAATGCCAATTCACGACTCCACATGGTTTAGGGTTGTCGCTGTGGCTCTCACGTTCCTTTTTGTTTACGTTCTTTACCTCGGTCCTCCGGGGGAAGATTTTGATAGAGTAGACCTGGTGCGCAAGTCTTTAATCGTTCTTCGTCACGCGTCTGAACTCACCGCTACCAGTTCGATGCTGCTGTTGATGTTGTTGTCACCCAATACCATGCTGGCAGTGCCAAGATCGAAGAGATCCTCGTGAGTTCCCTTCATCTTTCCACTCGCCCGCCTAGTCTCAAACTGTTTGTCCATCACTAGACAACCTTCCCGCCTTTATTCCCGCCCGACGGCATCGTGGCGGCCGAGCAAACCTTCGCGCCTGAAGTAGATATATCTTTTCTTCTCATACTGATAACACATCTAATGTTTCCTACTCAGGCTACTGCTGCAGCCATTGATATAGTACGCATCAACCGTTGGAGCAGAGTCAAACAGATTGCGGCTGATTTCTTCGTAAGTTGATTCTTCTTCAACTCAACTCGGCCTTGACTCAAAAGTCTATCATTCAGGCGGATATAACCCGTATTGTCATTACCTCCTGGTTATCAGTGATTAGGGCTATAAAATGTCTTTTTGTAAGCTCTTTTCCACACTTCAGTTGATCCGCCTTTACCGGATCTATGTCTTCTAGGCTGTAATCACCCGAGTCGTCGTCAGTCTCCGGAATATGTTTACGATGACCGCCTTTACCGGATCTATGTCTTCTAGGCTGTAATCACCCGAGTCGTCGTCAGTCTCCGGAATATGTTTACGATGATGGTGAAAAGTATAATTGTGAGTCTAATCACATATATTCTGGTAGGTCAAGTATTTACTCACACTTGTTGCGATTAGAACGCTATCGTTGGCTTCTTCATCGGCCTATGGAACACACTCAAGGGGATCTGCGTAAGTTTACTTCTCCAACTCTATTTCGTGCCTTGTTGAAATTATATCAGGTGGTCATATCTCGCGTGGTCATTGGCACTTTCGTCACTGCAAAGTATATCGTCAAGGGCTCCTTCAGGATGGCGAAGGATATTATTGTGAGTTCATTCGACAATGTTTTTTCCCGCCTTTCATTCAACGTTTTTCTATTAGACTCGGGTATCTCGCTTCCCCCAGAGATGGGTCGCAGAGCAGCCGACATCACACTCTGTAATCCCGTCCCCTGATGTTTCCAATCCTCCCGATATATCAACGAAGTCGCCTATTGTAAATCCGACAAACGATCAGGTGGCAGAGCAACATGAAACAGCGCCCTCCAGTTCGCAAAGCCCCGTTAGAGTTCGTCGTTACATCATCTTCTTTCAGCTCGTTCGATACTTATTATCCGCTCCCTTTAGCTTCGATCTCTACCTCCAGGTGTCGCCGACGCAATAAGGGCTGGTAATGCCACACCATCCCAAGTTCGCCGAGCCGGCAGGCGTAGAGTCAACATGGCGAGACCCGCGCGAGCCACCACCCCTTCATCCTGATCACTGATACCCCTGATTCTCTTCGCTGATTCCCTTGTCTTGCACTTGTGTTCAGATTTGGATGGATTGTAAATTGTAGATTCTTTATTTCTTTTATTTTTATTCTCTATCTATCTCATCATCTTCTCCTCACCTCATTAGAATGGACTTGTGCTTCATACGTGTTACATACTGTACTACACATACACATCTCTCTCCATGCCTAGATCATTATCGTCACTCGCATTACTTGGACCTGGCCGATTTGTAGCATTCTATATGGACTAATCTCGTACCATTACTATTATCGATATTTAATTGTATTCCTTGTAAGTTATTTGATAGATCGCACATTTAGCAGTATTTCAAGTAGATTTAATCAGAATAGAAATGTTTGACAAATACTACCGCAATAACCTGACACAGGAATAATGTGAGCTCCTCGGTGATTATGTATGCTTGCATTTGAAAGAGAAGACTTCAAGTTATCAACCATTGAGAATAACCATCGATGAGCTCTGCACCATTAGCCTTTGTAATTGGGAAGCAATTAAAAATAATGTATGTTAAGGGTCAGTGTATATGGACAATTGTGTGTATAAAACATTGGACAATGGTAAAGCGGTCGTGGATGTGGCCGTTGCCATACACACGCAAGGTCGAGGTACTCCTTCAGGGTTCCCAGTATAATCGCCAAAAGTCAACGAAAAACAGGTTGAAAAAAACGTTGAAAGACCGTGATGAGCCTGACGTTCGGAAAGACTTTTAAGGACGAAATGACGTGTTGGAACCTCGATTACACCGTGTCTGATACAGTGCAGTAAAATGCGTAATTGACTGATCATTCATACTGTACCTGATACAAAGTGTAGCTTGGCGGTACACTGAGTCCGTAACAATGAATGACACATGTAGACTCACTCTCAGTAGAATGCCTAATTGACCGAGGGTGTGGTACGAGAAGACGTTGATATAGATACAAGACGGAAGAAAGAAACCTTAATTATCCTTGGTGTGATAAATGGTAGTGTGGGTGTGCGTGACATTAAGGGATACATAGATCGAGGTCGATGGTGTCGTCATTTGTGGGCGTGCGAGCGCTAACAGGGACCCGTTTGTGTGTTTTACGTGTCAATTGCGATACAAAGTTTGACATTCACTTGAAATAGGCGTCGACCTCCCTGGCTAGGGTTCATCTCAGAAAATAGTGAGGGAAGTCTATGCCTCTATCGAGGTCGGGTTCCTGGGTAATTCACTAGAGAAGTACATGATATTGGCATGGTAAGGTGTGGGTTTTTCTCAATGTTATCGGGACACGATAAGTGCATGAGGCTCTCTGATTCGTGGCTATGCTCATGATTGCTGTCGAGCGATGAGCGTAATCGTAGAGTTTAAAGACAGTAAAAATCCAATATCGTGAAAATTTAACTAACCGTAGCTCAAAGTATGAAGTTTATTGCTAGGTTTTCCTACGAGCCATAAAAGTGGGTTGCCACAGATGCCAACTAACCGTAGCTCAAAGTATGAAGTTTATTGCTAGGTTTTCCTACGAGCCATAAAAGTGGGTTGCCACAGATGCCAGTGCCAATAATCAAGAATAAGTTGACGCGAAGTGTGAAAACGAATTTTGTGTCACGATATCAAAGCGTCACGCTCAGGTGTGCGTGACCGATTGCGACCCTGCGCCCCTAACCCGAATTTGTGGGCAATTGAAAACCTGGGAGTAATAGTGTTACCAACCTTGTCTTCTACCTCAACCATCCCGGGCTTGACAGCACACACGCATCCTTCTCACTAGGCCTCAAGACTACACAGAGAGATTAACAGAACCTTGCTCATACGTGGTCCACAAAGCCTGTTTATGACCCCCCTGGGTCGTCCGGCCGGGGCCAGTCTAAGTCGGTATTATAAAAGACGCCCATTTCTGGTTGACGACGTCGGCGGCCAGTTCACGTCAAACTGCCGATTAATTACAATTACCCGGGCTCCCTTCTATATGCTCAAGGTCCCAGACGTCTCTATACCCGACAATGGGTGTGCCGATTAATTACAATTACCCGGGCTCCCTTCTATATGCTCAAGGTCCCAGACGTCTCTATACCCGACAATGGGTGAGCAGTGCATACTGTGACAATGGCATGCACAGGTTTATTCTTAACTCCACTGATTAGACTCGGGATCAGACTACAGGACAAAAGTCCTCTTAACGGACCCTATCTTCGCTCTACCGGAATCACCATACCAGTTATGTCTACGAATACTAATCCTGTTCAACGACCACAATCTCAGCAAAAGGATTCCTTACACTCGAGAAACTCCAAAGTAGCCTCCATGTCTAAGGGAAAGGCCCCCGAGCGAGCTCGGACTGGGTCTTCGGTAGCAATTGAAGACCTCGTACATCAGCTCGTCCTGCAAAAGGACGAAGCAAAGGAGAGTTATCGCCTCCTTAGTACTGCTCTCGACAAGCTTGAGGTAATGCAGAAGCGTACGGTTGTTGCAGAGGAGAGGCACAATGGAGAGGCGGTGCGTGGGGCACGGATCACACAGAGTATATTGGAAGTACAGGAGCAAGTTACTAAAGCACGTCAGGACGCAGAAGTATATAGGCTGGAACTAGAGAAGAAACAGCAGGAGATGTCCGTGTTCATTTTATCTATTGTCTATGCCTTCGTTGAAACGTCCATTTCACAGCCGACGTCAGCAAGATCTGATGCGAACTATCGAAGCCGAACGGGACCTGGCAGAGAAAGAAGCAGCAAAGGCTCGCGATCTAGCACGACAGTTAAATGACGAGAGGTTGATTGCCCTCGCACGTCAAGAGGGCCGAAAGAAGGGTTTCATAGAAGGCATGACGCAGGGCCGGAAAATTGTCGCCGCCGGACGAAATCGAGCGCCATCCTCAGCGCTCATCAAAGAGTTCGACGAACGTGTTCATGCACGCCGGAATCTTCGCGCTCGGCCCAGTACAACCCCCGCCGAAGTTGCACGGAGGAAGCAAGAGGCTGCCGATGCCGCGCGAAAAGAACAAGAAGCTATTGAGGCGGCACGTAAAGCACAGGAAGCTGCTGAGGTTGCACGTAGAGAACAAGAAGCTATTGAGGCGCACGTAGAGCACAGGAAGCTGCTGAGGTTGCACGTAGAGAACAAGAAGCTGCGGAAGCCGCACGAAAACAGTTGGAGCACGTAGAGCACAGGAAGCTGCTGAGGTTGCACGTAGAGAACAAGAAGCTGCGGAAGCCGCACGAAAACAGTTGGAGGCGGTTGAGGCTGCGCGCAAGCAGTTTGAGGCGATTGAGTCTGCACGGAGAGAGCTCGAGGCTGCGAAGCGAGCGGCTGAGGAACGGGTTTGGAGAGACGCCGAGGAGAAGGAGCGAAGGAGACAAAAGGAGGCGCTTGAGGCTGAACGGCAGCGTGAGGTGGTGCGTGCCGCGGAAAGGGAACATGAACAGAGAAGGATTAGTGAGAGAGAAGCCGAGTTGGAACGCGAGAAGGAGGCACTAAGGCAGCGAGAGGCGGCACATGCGCTCGAGCTAGAGGTGATCATGAAACGCCAGGAGGAGAAAGAAAAGGAGCTCGCGGCCGAACGCGCGCGCGAACGTCAGTTGGAAGCAGAGCGATCATGAAACGCCAGGAGGAGAAAGAAAAGGAGCTCGCGGCCGAACGCGCGCGCGAACGTCAGTTGGAAGCAGAGCGCGACAACGAGCGGAGACAACGTGAAGAGCGCGAAGCTGAGCTCGAACGCGAACGTGCAAGGATCCGTGAGCTTGAGGTCGAGCGTGACGCGTCTTCTACCTCAAGCATGAGCCGTCGTTCCCAGGCCAAACGCCTTGAATACCTCCCCATGCCTGAGCCTCCGCCCTTTCAGAACCCCCGACCTGGCACCAATTCCAGTAAGCCTTCCACACCCGCCGGGACACAGTCCCCTCTTCCCCCTCACATCAGAACCCCCGACCTGGCACCAATTCCAGTAAGCCTTCCACACCCGCCGGGACACAGTCCCCTCTTCCCCCTCACATCCTTCCACCCAACTTCAGCCGCCCCAACAATTCCAGCCACTACCTAACGGTGCTAACCCTCGTGCCCGCTCGCACAATCGTCGTGCGTCCCAGTGCCGCCCCAACAATTCCAGCCACTACCTAACGGTGCTAACCCTCGTGCCCGCTCGCACAATCGTCGTGCGTCCCAGTCATCTCAGGAGACGTCTGGCTCCGGTTCGGGCTCCACGAGTCTGAATAATCTCGATATCGTCACGTTCCCCAATGCTGAGTTGCCTAGGAGACTCGGATCACACTTGAGTGACATACCAGAAGTGGCGAGTGATATTGCGAGGTCGCCTGTGCAATCTGTGGGCCCCGGGCAGGGTAATGAGCAGTCGCCTGTGGACGCTCGGATGAGGCCCGTGCAGACGAGAATGGAGTCCGTCGAGGAGTGGGTGCAGAGTACCGCTGCTTCTGAGGTTGGCCATTTTTGGGTTTATTCAATTTTAGAGGACGCTAATTCTTATATTTCGATTAGCTTAATACACCAACTGAACCTGATACACGCCCATGCCGGGGCCGTCGACCTGGCCCAATCCTTCACCGCATGGGTCAAATGGTCCGCCGGGTTCCACATCGAGTCGCCCATGCCGGGGCCGTCGACCTGGCCCAATCCTTCACCGCATGGGTCAAATGGTCCGCCGGGTTCCACATCGAGTGGGACCATTCACATTGAGGTTCAGCCTCCTGTAAGACGCTTTCTTCGTGGGTCTCTTCGAACCCTTTGCTCATTGTCCAACTTCTTAGTCGCGCCCAATAAGTATCACCTCTTCATCTTCAACCCAACAAGAAGATGCCATGTTTCTCAGCCCTAACAGTCGTCCTCTCCAGCTCGGATCCAATGGCGAAGCACGAGCACAAGCACAACGGCCACAACAACTATCACCACTATCACCATACCAAAATCAACGCCATCTAGAATCGGAACAACCAGGCTTCGTGCCCGTCATACCCGACCTCAATGGGGACGATGGTATACGGCACCTTATGAACTTCGGGACGCCTGGGTTTATACCGATTTCGATTATGAGGACGAACACATCAGAGGGGAGTTCGCGATCGACGGCAGAGAGTGAGAGGCGGGAGCAAGAAAAGAGGCAATGGGAGGAATTGGATCGAGGATTTATGGACCTTCTGCATCGTCGTCGTCAACGACGGCGGGGGCTCGTCGTTGTATGCCCAATCACAGACGCAGACGCCGAGGATGCAGATATATACTGTTCCTGTTCAGTCGAGTTCGACTTCTGCTTCACAGCGGCAGAGTCAGACACCGAGACAGACACCACGGCAGATACTGTTCCTGTTCAGTCGAGTTCGACTTCTGCTTCACAGCGGCAGAGTCAGACACCGAGACAGACACCACGGCAGATATACTCATCGATTTCTGCTTCGGGCTCAGTGGGGTCTCAGTCGAATATCTATGGACCCCCTCAGTCCTCGCGTATTTCGAATATATATGCACCTCCCGCCTCCACCACTCCTCAACGAACACCCAACCCCATTCCGAGCACTGGCGCTGGTCTTACACCTTCCACATCTGGAATCCCCGCGGTCATCCCTTCCTCTCCACGACAACCCGCCTCAATATACGGCCCTCCCACCTCTCCACGTACAATGTCCATCAATCCTCCTGCCTCTCAATCCTCATCGCTCCAGATCCCAGCGTCAGGCTCAGACCCTTCGATACCGGTGATTCCTCCTTCACCTCAGCGCCAGATCTACAGCCCGAACACAAATGGACTGGTTATACCCACTTCCAGCGCCAACGGATACCCGTATCCTGTATCGCCCGGCTCGCGTTCCGGGGTTATCACCGGTATCGGTGGGCTACACCGAGGATTCACAACGCCTCCCTACCTGGCTTGGGTGTGAATACACGCACGCCTGGTGGGTCCTTGCTCCACTACCTACCGTTGCGGGACGTGGATCGGCCATGGCCACACCTAGGTCAAACACAAGTGCGTTGCCGAGCTTGCTCCACTACCTACCGTTGCGGGACGTGGATCGGCCATGGCCACACCTAGGTCAAACACAAGTGCGTTGCCGAGGGGTAGTGCGACACCGCGTGCACCTTCGATGACGTTGGAAGAGGAGGAGGATGATGAGGATGAGGATGAGCAGGATGATCATGATTTGGAGACGAGGATGAATACCGAGGCGAACAGGAGTGGTAGGGGTGGTGTGACGTTGCACATTCCGCCTATGAGGCACTGAGGAGGGAAAGGGATGGTAATCCTTATGTCGTATTGTTTTTTTTCTTTCTTTGGGAAGGTTATGGATTCCACTGGACTCGAGACTGAACTTATAATGCTAATGGATACCTTGGATGTATGGACTACTGGACCTGTATATCGTAGAGTGATTGACAGATAAATGTATCGTGTAGTATGGTATATCAATTCCTTTTCCCTTTCTTACCCTTTTGCTACGTGCAAAAAGAACAATGATGGTAGCTAAAACCGCGGCATGGCCTTCACGAGTCGAATTTCAAAAATTATCCCAGCACGTGACGCCAATCGCGAGAGCCTAGCTAAAACCGCGGCATGGCCTTCACGAGTCGAATTTCAAAAATTATCCCAGCACGTGACGCCAATCGCGAGAGCCTTCGAGCACGTTCTGCTTGTTTCGCGCGATATCTTCCTTGCTCATAAGCTGTAATATAATCTTCTGCTTCAATCCTTTCAATATCAATATCAATGCAATCACTTCTACGATGGTCGATTGAAAACTCAACCAACTCCAATGCCTCCCCGCCTGTGCCGAGGAAGGACCTCGATCCTGGAATCATCGACATGATTCTCGGCAGACCGGACGCAGAGCTTATGAAAGAGGATATGGGTGTTGCAACCGATCCTTTAAAGACTGAGGATGAGCGTGTAGCAGCCCTAGATCACTTAGAGATGGTGTGCATTGTAATTATTGCTGGAGTTTGGACCCACTAACTGTATATCTTCTAGCTCATCGAACAGATTGACAATGCGAATGGTCAATTTATCTATAATTTCTAGACAATAATGTCAACCGATAATGTACTACAGATCTCGCAAAGCTGAAGCTATGGGAGCCATTGCACGTATTGCTCACGGCCTCGACATCAACGCCCAATGTACTACAGATCTCGCAAAGCTGAAGCTATGGGAGCCATTGCACGTATTGCTCACGGCCTCGACATCAACGCCCGAAATCAAAATGCAGGCATTATGGGTTATAGGCACTGCCCTACAAAACAACCCATCAGCACAAGACGCGGTATGGCCCCGAGATCTCAAATTCTCCAGCACTTTGCTTATGACCACTTCTGCAGTACCTCGCGATCGACCCTCTCTCAACAGTCGTCTCCTTCCTCACGCCTTCTTCCTCATCTACCCTCCAAATGCGCTCAAAAGCAATCTATCTCCTCTCCGGCCTTCTAAAACACAACCCTCGCCGTCCAACAACTCTCTGACCCCTCCATAGACGGCTGGAAACATCTCCGAGATGCACTTTCTGGTGAATCTTCCTCGCCGTCCAACAACTCTCTGACCCCTCCATAGACGGCTGGAAACATCTCCGAGATGCACTTTCTGGTGAATCTTTATTATTTAATTATTTATTATTAGAGGAAAAAGTCCAACTCTAATTCCTATCAGACCCAGAAATAACCGTTCGGCGGAAAACCGTCTTCCTCCTTTCCACTCTCCTGTTTCCCCAAGCTCCCGTCTCGTCCACCACACCCACCGCGCCCATCCGCGAACCAATACACCCCAACTCACACGCAGCTCACGTCTCCAACCCCGATCGCGCATCAACATCCGCTCTCACCGCCTCGGCACTGCAAGAGCACGGTGTTTTGAACACGCTTGTACAGGCGCTTACGAGCCCGCTGCCTTATGGTGAGGATGGGGATATCGTAGAACCTGATACGCTATTTGAGGAGACGTGTGTCAGGTACATGATGTTTCTTTCGTCTCTTATGCTAGGAGATTGATTGGGAGTTACAGGCTATTCCACACGTATCTGGTCCTGTGTAACCAGCACCTGCCAAAGAGGATGCCGAGACGCTGAGGAAATGGTTTCAAGCGGAGCAAGAGAAAGAGGGTGGAGATCAGAAGCTAGAAGAACGGTGGATGCCGAGACGCTGAGGAAATGGTTTCAAGCGGAGCAAGAGAAAGAGGGTGGAGATCAGAAGCTAGAAGAACGGTGGGATTTGGATCTCCCAGAGCTTAAAGCCCTTGTGGCAAGGCTCGGTTGATCTATGTGTATCATTGACCATGATAGTGTTTATAGACATAAGGAAGAAACTCTTTCTGGGGGACACTGCATAGGGCTGAGCCAAATTCAAGCTCACTCAATATAATGATAAATACACTGGTACATAATATGATGATTACAGGGTTCCTTCAACACTTACTTGATGAGAACACTCTCTGGAGGTCCAAGGTAGCTTGCAACAACTCCACCGGTATCTACAAACGCAGAAATCAAAAACCAATGAACAAAGATTGATATCTCCACCACACCACTCACTTATGACAATTTCTGCAGCACGACAGCCGGCTCAATCGCCGAAATCCTCAGCGTATGTTTTCCAGCACGAACGCCCGAAAACTCTGACAGAACACTGATCACACTATTCGCCACGAACCATCGAGGCCTCCCCATGCCACCGGTACAGCTCCAGGTGTCGGTGGGTCAGGGAAAAACTGCATCGTCTGCGGCTCGCCGCTGTCGAGCTGACAGCGAACGCTAGAGGGCGCGTGGGTTCACCTGCATTCCAGGAAGGAGAGACGTAAACCGTGGAGGTAATATTGCCGCTGTCGGAGATAGTGTTGAATGAGTAGAAGTCGTATTCACTGTTGATTATGTGCGTACCGTGGAGGTAATATTGCCGCTGTCGGAGATAGTGTTGAATGAGTAGAAGTCGTATTCACTGTTGATTATGTGCGTGAGAAGGGTCGGTTGTCATGAGGAAGGAGATGACAACTGACAGGGAGGGACCAGTGCCTGGCGAAAAGCTGAGATCATGGGCTGCATCGCGAGGGAATGTGGTCACGCCGGAGAGAGTGCGTCCGTACCCTGGGATCTCCCTCCATGCGATCCCATTAACGGAGTTGTTCCGCGTGGCGTGGGCTGCCTCGATCGAGATCGCGCCACTACCCTCTACGAATCCTAGTCAGACACGGAAAAAGAAAAAAAAATCAGTCAAGTCGGCTCAATCCCGATTCAAGAGTTGATAGTACCCTTAAAATCTGCCGGAACTTCACCAAACTTTGTCGCATTAAACACAACACCAACACTCAAGGGTGAAGCATTCTCAGACGTAGCCGTAAATGTCACCGTCGCCGTATTCGTGCCCACACTCAGCGCGCTCCAATCTTCCACACCAAGGAACACACGCTCTTCCGACTGAGACGGCGAGATGGATCCCTGTGTGGTCGAAAGGGTAACCCATGACTCCGACGACGACACCTTAAACATGAAAGCGTAGGACCACCGGCACCAACGTCGACATAGACGTTACCAAAGGGGGAATAGGGGTCAAGTGCAACACTAGGTGGACCGCAGTCGTATCCTGCGGCACATTGAAATTGGTTGTCGCCAGGCCTGGTCATATTAAGAATGTGGATTTTCACGAAAGAGGCAGTAAAGGCGTACCATGCACCAGCAGTGCCTTCGGGGACGATACGCATGACACCTGCGATATTTTGCTTTTTAGATTGTACGCGGTTGACAGCTGGCATGCTGCGGAAAATTTAGAGGATTCAACTCAGAAATAGGAAAACTGACGAGTTGGTCATAGGTTGTTGCCAGTAGTAGTATCCGAGATCTAACGTAATTCAGAGGGAAACTCATCTCAAACTGACGAGTTGGTCATAGGTTGTTGCCAGTAGTAGTATCCGAGATCTAACGTAATTCAGAGGGAAACTCATCTCATGAAAGCATAGACTCACGGGTCTGATCCATCATACTAGAATCAGCAAGGGTGGATTAGTAATTCCAAGATAAAAGAAACTTCAATACGCACTGATCCCATTTTCCTGCAAGAGAAATAATCGACAGAAGCTTCAAACACCAGAACCTTGATTCTTACCATCGAGTATTGAGTGATACTCGGCCTCGAAATCAAAATCGGCCTCAAAGTACTCGACCGCTTGATCCGCCAAAGCGTTTGTGCTGAACTGTGAGCATATCACACAATATATGGGCGAAACTGAGACTGAACGAAAACGCAACTGACCCTAGCTTGTGAAGCCCTGAGATTATTCAATCCAATGGTGACCAGCTGCACAAACAACAACACGTCAGAACTATGCAGATTGGTCCTGGAGAGCACCATACAAGATTTGCAACATTGGCACTAGCCAAGATAGGGTGTTGGATCAGCTGGAAAAAAGCAGCCTTGTAACTCGACGAAAGATTGTTATATATCTTGGTCGAAGCATCCTTGAGCGTGGCCCAGTCAGCCAGAACATTTTCAGCCCTGAATGTACCCTTGTCAGTCTATCATCTTGATGATCAATGACTCAAGACATACTCTCTGTAATTGATCAAACTGTAAGTTGTCGCATTGAGAAGCTCTGGCTTTCGCCTTGAATTGAACCGCGTGAGGTTCCCGACAATATCGACGATAGTTTCCGCAACGTCAGGCGAAACGGAAAATTCACGCTGGGCCCAGCTGGAGACAAAGCTCTCGAGGTTGTCCACGTTCCAGCGGGTGGCGTTCCATCCGAAGTTGATGAAAAATTCAGTTTCACGCTCATAGGGCTTGAGATCACCGACGTTCAGGATCCATAGACGCGTTGCTTCGCGGTCGACGGCGAGGGACATTTGTTCAAAGATCTGAAGGAGCGTGTAAGAGTGGATGTTCAATAGAATATTTTTAGACACTTGATGCACTTTGGAAATTTGGCTGGAAGTAATCCACTTGTAGTCACGAGGGTCTCCAACCTGTGAGGGGCATATAAGGCTTACTTGGCGCACAAGGTGAAAGTAACGTACATAATCAACCTACTCGAAACCTTTAGCCAAATCCAGTGGTTGGGATAGAGACGAAGCAACTCACATGATAGTAAATACCAGCACCTCCAGTCCTGTTGCGCTCCGAGGCAAGTGGTAAACGGCGAATGTTACCCCAGTTGTCATCCGACCACAACAAGGTGATATAATTCGGTACAGTCATACCAGCATCATAGTAACCTTCAACCTCTTTGTCTGCATCACCAATAAAATAAGCCTTTCAGAACGAAGCCCTATTGGGAGAAAACATACAGAGAGTCCAAATCTGCGGGACATCTTGCACATCGTCACCATAGACACTCTCGAGGATGGCCGTCTGGTCTGCAATGACTTTCTCCAGTAATTGAATATTTGTGTCCTGAGATAGAGGCACTGTTGCGATTCAACGTTACTGCGTTGCACGATGCAAAGGCCAACGCTCAACGTACAATCTCCAAAACCACGCATGCCTACAGTGTACACAGATTCAAAGTTCCTAGCACGTTGTGCACCGGCCAGCCAGAAGGCCTTGATATTATCCGCATTGGTGGTGTAGTCCCAGGCTCCTTGGCCGTAAAGAATGAACTCGTTCGGGGTCGAGCGCATCATAGGCTCTTGATGGCTAGAAAAGAACCCTAAATACATTAAGTTCAGAAACCAACAAGAAGACGGACCTCGTTCCCATTACAATTCCATAGAGTTCTGCAAGGTACTGGTTCTGATTATCATCGACGGCGAAGGCGCTACAAAGGAGCTCACATACATTGAATATTGGGAATAAAGGTCACTCACCTCGACCACATGGCTGGCCACAGGTAGTTGGCCTTAATGCGGTGCATCAGCTCAAACCTATATTATACACTTCGTCACCACTCATAGATCCAGAGAGCAGGTGTTTTCTTACAACTTGACATAGAAGAAGTGGTTGAAAGGAGAGCCCAAAGGCGAGTGAGTTGTGCCGTTCGTGAATTTTTCCGCAACCCAATTTTGCAAGGCGGGCTGCTCATCGTTGAGGAAGATACCGCGGTACTTTACTGTTGGTGGGCCATGAGAGCACCCACTAGACGTGACGTACAGCTCCGTATGTTCAGCCACGGGGACGTCAGCCCACCTATATCATAATATTCGTAAATTCTGTCGAAAAAAAAATGCCACGGACGAAGCGACATATACTCACCAATACCAAGGAGAAACGCCTAAGGATTGGACATGTCAGAACACGTGATATCTAAGAGCAAGAGAAGAACAAACCGAACTGTTCAGAATGATCGTACAGCGCAAATATCGTACCGCGTTTGTCTGCACCAATAATAACATACGCGCTAGACACGCCAGGCAAGGGATTCTGAACCTCTCGCGCAAGGAACGCCTCCCACTTCCCCTCAATCGCCGACACGTCGAGCTGCGTCGCATTGACCACCTGGGCAATGAGCGAGGACTTGCCGAGAGTGCCTACGATAATGGGTGTTCCAGACTTCGGGGAGGTTTCGGAGGTGAAGTTGGTCAACAGGGGCCGGATGCCCGTGACGCGTTGTATGTCAGCAGCAAAGTTTTCTGCGGCTACGTGAACCCCGGGCCAGTCATCAATGGCTGTAAAAATGGGAGAAGCTTCGCCTTTCACGACAACAGGGAGAGTAAATTCATCATTTGGCTCGAATGTAACGCACACGTCTTGGCCAATTGCCTTGACACCTGTAGAGAAGAGCGCACATACAACGGCGGCGACGATTGACGCATGCAACATGGAGGAACGAGAAGTTATGTTGTTGGCGATTCTTCTCGGTGAGTCTGTATACTTTGTAGCCCCTTCCTTGCTATGGGGCTTCGATGATTCTCGGAAGCTTCAAGGTCAGTATGGACCATATTGGAGGTCACAAGGACAGTTGAGTAATGAATATGAATGAATGGAGAAGACTCGGATGTGGGGAAGCTGGTAGCTGTGCGGCCCGTCGTTAGCAAGCATCACTCCACACGGCATTAGAAAACCATGAAACGAGTATTCTTGTGAAGGTCGGGTGCGAAATCGAAGACAGAAGCGCGAAAACTACATCTGATTGATTGGAGTTCTTCCCCCACTCTGAGATGATGCGAAGTTTCGTATTTGCCGGATGATCGCATTCTCTGGGAACAAGGTCTCGCAATGTAAACGATGACCCACCATCTGGAGACTCTATGTAGGCTTGAACACTCCTTCAAGTATGGGACGTGTGTATGGTTGTTCAGGCCTCTGAATCCTATCTCTCCAACGGGCGTTGGTCATATCTACGACGTTTGCTGCTGGAAATCTAAATAACTCGGATATAGCAACGACTCGAGTCCAAAAAACCAAAGCTTGAGAGCTTGTAGAGAGTTCAGAGGTTGACTCTGAGTTGAAAATGGGACGTATTTTGACTGCAGGAGACTGATTTTGTCAGCCGACCTCGGTCTCCAGCCTCAGGTAGACACAAAAACTTACAGTGGGGACCGAACAAAGACTCGATTCCAAAATTATTTTCGATCGTGGCGTTTTTTTTTGACACCTGTTACAGCTACCTCACAGCTACTTGCCTGAGATATCACTGACAGTTGTTTAAAAACTCCTTCCGCCTTGGATTGCCTCCAGAGATGATTCTTGCCTTGCAACAGCTTTCGAATCAGTCATTACCTAGGGACCTTGCACCTGCCGCCTCATCGTGCAACGATAGAAGCATTTGGAATATCATCTGGAGCTGTCTGACCACTATCTTTGCCTGTACCTGGATTTCCATCCACCTCAACGTTCCAAAGCATGATGAGCGACCGATCCTCCGCCGCCTTAAGGTCTTTGCCTTAGCCTTGATTGCTCCCGAGCTCATTGTCCTATGGGCATTACGGCAATGGGTGTCGTCTCGCAAACTGGCACGTAGATATAAAAGTACTTCAAAACTTGTTTATTGTGACTCTTAGCTCACATCTAGTATTTTAGAATATGGATGGACTCAGACACATGGCTTCTTTGCCATTATGGGCGGCTTTCAAGTTTGCAAACCCAATGAATCGAATGAGTTTTTTGCCTTGGACCCGGATGACATTGAACCGTATCTAGAAAATGGTGACATCACCATTTCAGAGGAGGAGATCCAGGATCGAAGCAAAGGAGATGTTCTTGCGAAATCATTGGTTGTTCTACAGGTCTCTTGGTTCATTCTCCAGATTGTAGCTCGTACAGTTCAGCATCTGGCTACCACGGAACTTGAAGTTGTCACACTTGCCTTTGCTATCTTGAACTTCATCATATACTTTTGTTGGTGGAACAAACCCCTTGACGTTAACTGCCCAATCAGAGTAACTGCCTATCATGAACCAACCCAACAAAATTCTCAGGCAATACAGGATGCCTCATCTTCAATCCTACTCTCAATGACACCTGTCTTCCCTACCTCAATGCATGACCTTGGTGCACTTGCTTCCAGATTTGATGTGGCATATTCCCAGCAAGATCCAACCATGGTTCAGGACCCAGCAGCAGACCAAGGAAGCTTATTGTCTCTTCATATTGCAAATGAGGAGCCTTTGGAGTATGCCAATAATGTTGATCCAAGCCATAGTTCCTCCTCCCTTGACCTTACTATGGCTGTTCAATCACCAGAGACACCATCTCAAAATGTTTCTTCCTTTACAATACCTCAGAATAATCCTTCTTCTTTGTTTCTTCCACAGCCAGCAATTCTCCACACCCAATATGAACTTCTAACAAATGGGTTTGATATTACACATCAAGGTGACTTGTCTGAGCCTGTCAATGCCACCACAATTTATCATAGTATCCAGTCTGCCTCAGTGACTAAATGCACCAAATTTATCAAATTTATGCATCAAATCTTGTTGATCCTCCAGCAAACCTCACACACCATTTTTTACTTTTCAACTGCAGAATTCTCCAAGCTTGTTGTAAGAGGTGGATCTGTCCATAGTTATGCTTTTGGGACCCTGAACAAGAAGGAAAACACTGTTGTAGACAGTCTAGCCTGTGCAGTGGCAGTGATATTTGGAGCTATCCACTGCCTAGCCTGGAATTTTGAGTTTCCAAGCAAGAGTGAAGCCACAATATGGCATGTATCATCATTAATTATTGCTTGCCTGCCAATCTATGTCATCATGCTCCCACATGTTCAGAACTTTCTTCTCAATTCAGCTCAACTCCAACACTGGCCTCGATTGAAGCAATGGGTAATTTTGAAATTGTATATTCCCTGTGTGCAAATGAGTAAGTTACTTTATATGTCAACACATCTGCTATTGCTGGTTCAGATGTTTGTTCTCTTGAGGAAACCTAATTCAGGCATTTACATGCCCATCAATTGGGTTACTTACATTCCTCACCTTTGATACTCATATATCCTTAGATACTAAATACATTTGTAACAAACATGAATAAATTTTATATTTGTTATCTAAATAAACACTGAGAAAGTCAAGCAAGTTACAAATTCACAGTGTATAATCAAGTTTCTATTAATGTTTGAGGGGCTTATAATATTGGAATCAGGATGACCTACTGTAAGGGCAATCTCTAGAGGCTGTGGCTCAGTCACACAGCTGGCAGAGGGAGATCCAAAGAAAACAAGTCTAGGGATTTCCTCTGCCAGGTTGGATGCTTCTGAGGCCTCTGAAGCATGGGAAACAACTGTATAGTACAACAAAACCTTAAAAACTCCTCTGCCAGGTTGGATGCTTCTGAGGCCTCTGAAGCATGGGAAACAACTGTATAGTACAACAAAACCTTAAAAACTCAAAAATTGCCTACAGAAACAATTGCACAAATAAGGGGCAAACTCTGGCAAACTCTGGCTTATGTAAGCAGTCTGGAAGTGGTGCTGAGGGGCCCACACTTGTCTGATTGGTAGCTAAAGAACCAGAGCACCTCAAGGGCTGAGAATAGTACTAACAGATAGTGTTGAAAGAATAGAATAGTAAAATGAGATAATGTCAGAAGAAATAAGAGAATGAATGAAAGGAGAGTAAAGAGATAAGGAGTGAAGAAAGAAAGAAATGAGAGTCCTCTGACACCTACATATGTTGACTAAGATTACAAGATGTGCAGACTTATGACTATCTCTTTCAAATATTCAAGGAACAATCACAAAGGACCTGCTTCTTGCAAGTACCAATAGATAGATTGTTGAGTCTCTGTTGTTTGAGCTTGAGACTGCTATTGTGCTATATAAGTATGAGGAAAAACATGATAATAGTGTTTAATTTTGCAGTTAAGCTCAGACAAAATCTTCCTTCAAAAATAATAAGTTATATAGTTATATAGTCTAGAGATCTAACAATGCCTTTTCATGTTTTATCACTTTCAACCCTATGTTCTTCCCACATTCTATGTTGCAAAACTAATTTTTAGATGACTTTTGAACAAGCCTCGACATGCCATGTAAAACTGGAAAATATGAATTTATACATAAACTCTAGCAAGTCACATAAAAGCTGAAATATTTGTAATATTGTACTATGTGTCTATATGTAATTATTCATTGGCATAAATAGAAGAAGCATGACCTCCAGTATGTCATAAGATAGTAATAGTTGATGATCAGAGAGTATTAATGGTAGAGGTTAGTGTCAGTGAGATAGTAGTACCTTTTAAACCATGGTTGGTGCTATAATTTTAGAAGTAAAATAGTACTGCAAACTTGAGGCTATGAAAGAAAGCTTGTAATTATGTTTGAAAGAGGATGTGTATAATTTTACAAAGCACTGTAAACTGCTGTAATTATTTATAGTCTTTTAAACAAATACTGAGTTTAAAAATAAAAAGTGTAATAAAATGTTATTGTAAGAACAAGGCTTAATGTCTGTGAAATTCCTTTTACAGAGTTGGCAATGCAAGTGACATGCAAGAGTTAAGCAAGCACAAAAGCAGGCAAAAGTTAGGGAAGGAGCAAATAGAACTACTAAAGAAAGATAGCTTACATTTGATTCAATGGATAGGCTAGAAAAATACTGCTATTGTTTCTATGTATATTATAATAGTAGCTCTGCCATTACTTATACTGTTTAATCAATTGAACCCCAGTATGTAAAGGAGTATGACTGACAATAATCAATGCTGAATAAGGTCTAGATTAAAGCTGACTACTAGAAGACAGAAGAAAATAAAATGAACTAAGCAGTCATTTAGATGTGCTAAAAATATGCATATCATTAGACTAAGTCAAGAATAGAGTTTGATATAGTTAATAAACTGGTCTCCTTATAGTTATGCTACAATCTATTGTCACTTGTTTTAGTTATGCTGAAAGTATATATACTGGCTCAAAAAACTGCCTCAATATTTGGTCTTTTTAAAAAAAATTCACATAGTATGCAACAATTACCTAAGATAAGAATCACATGATATACAGCAATCAGCGTAAAGGCGAGCGCCAAAGGCTGTGAGCATTTTCGGAGGCCTCGGCGTGCTCAGGAGTTTCTCCGATCTTTCCCATACCTTTCCCTTCTAAGATCGTGAGCCGATCATGGCACGGTGCCAGAGCCTGGCAGATGCCATGGTGTGGTCAGCATGGCATGCGGTCTGAGACTTTCTGGGTGGCCCTCTCCTCCGTCTGCCTCCTTCCTCCTCAGCTGCCCAGGTGAGCGTCTTTGCGCTCTCTCACATTGCCAGGTTGTCTCACCATGTTCTTCTCTTCTTTCCAGTCTTCTATTTATATTATATTACTTGTACTATTCTGCTTCACCCCACGTTTCACTGGTGAGACACCTTTTCTTATGGCCACCTGGTGAGCTGAGCTCACCTCTCACCTTAGATATTTCACCCCATAAAACTCATTTTGCATTGCGCCATCTCAAAAGCAAAATATCTAAAGTAAGTACGTGATGGGAAGGTCGCATCGGCCCCTTACTCACTTTTTTGTGATAGTATTCTATTACTGTACTTCTATTCATTCGTATTTTCGTCAACCCTCCCACCTCACCCTGTATAATAGTGTAGCTACTCGTCGCTTGTCGCCGGTGAGCCGGGCTCACCTCTCACCTTAGATATTTCGCCCCATAAAACTCATTTTGCATTGCGCCATCTCAAAAGTGAAATATCTAAAGTAAGTACGCAATGGGAAGGTCGCGTCGGCCCCTTACTCACTTTTTTGTGATAGTATTCTATTACTGTACTTCTATTCATTCGTATTTTCATCAAATTTTACTCGTTTCACTTTGTCATCTCCATTCTCCTATGAACCCAGATAATGCTCAATTTTGTCCTTGCAAAACGTGTATTTGTCACTCACATGAAATATCCAAAACTCAAGCTACAAACGAAGTACAGAGACTCAAGTCGATGAGAGCCAAGTCAGATGCTGGCCAAAAACTGGTTGACGAGACAGTTGAAGGAATGCGCAGTCTTACGGACCTCGTATTATCCCTCCACAACTTGCTGGCCAAAAACTGGTTGACGAGACAGTTGAAGGAATGCGCAGTCTTACGGACCTCGTATTATCCCTCCACAACTCAAGATTCAGACCTGATGAGGCTTGTGACTTTGTCGACGCTGCCAAGCATTGTCTTGAGATTCGTCAAGCCAAAGCAAGAGATGAACCTCATCCGTCACGCTCAAGCACACCATCAGTTCCCTCCGATCCGCTTGATCAGTCCAGGCTTGATCAGAGTGCCACACTCTTTGGCCACGGTCCTGCCTCGACTTCCCATGCCTAAGCAATTGAATCAGCAGCATGGGCATTGCTCTTTAATCGAGTCGAGCCCTCCAAGAAAGATGCAATATCAGACCAACCCGGCCGAATTGCTTATATTCAGACATCAGGTGCTGAAGATAAAGATTCAGATTCCGCGAACATTCCCTCTTCCTTACTGGCTATTGTGCCACACCTCGCCAGTTTCCAGGATGAGGCTTCTTTCGATTCCCACCTGGCGAGGACATGGGAGCTTCGTCAAGAATATGGTAAAGAGAAGATTATCGACTCTCTCATTAATCTTGCCCAACTCAGAAAACTTAAGGACCCTATTTCTAGGGCCATATGGCGTCTCATCATTCTGGACCATTATGTCGACTTTGAAAAGCTGTATGCAACCCTCAAAAAAGGATATGATTACAATGATGAGCCAAAGGACTTCGCTGGGAGTTTCTCCATTATTAAGAAGGATCATGCTACCGCACGACAACCGATTTCATCAGAATCTGACTAGATGTGGGCTTTTGATGCCTGAATGGATGGAGTTTTATCGTTCTATCCACATTGAAAAACCGAGCTGGCCTTCTATTGTGGCAAGATCGTTGATTTCTTTCGTTCTTCACTGGGAGCATTGTCGATGGCAATTTAATTCGATTCAGATACAAGGAATAAATATGCCCGTAACCCTTTTCGGCTTAATGACCCAAACGAGCTCCATGTTCCTCTCCTCTCACAGCTCATTGGTGTCTCCTCCTCCATTACTCATGCTGTGGCGGGTGTCAAGCGGACCCTCCCATCTCATTTTGCTCCGAAGAAGCGCGCTACAACAATTTGTCAAAATTGGAATTTGGGCTACTGTAATGTGGACCTGTGCACAAATAATCGTCGGCACGGTGTTTGCTGTGAGTGCGGTAATAAACATCGAGCTAGAGACAACGAAGAGTGCCTCTCCAGGCTCAGAGCACAGCGTCAATCTCATAGAACAGCAGGCGGAGTCGAAGCGTAGGGTCAAAGAAGCAATTGTCCGGGGTCCAAAGTCTCTCTTGTCTGGTCACAAGCACCCCTCTATGTTTTCTCAGACTGCTCCTAGTTTTCGCAGAGGCTTTGTTTGGGACAGCTCATTTCTCTGCTCTTCAATGTCACCTTCTGCCCATGATACGTTGACTGCTCCGCCTTTACCTTCTCCTCCGCTTAAATTATCCTCAGATCCAGAGATTTTGAGAACGCTAGAAGCTATGAAGTCCTATATTCAAGTTGATACTCCTTTCAATGTCGACTCATTCGAAGCCATGCTTTGGGATCACCCAAATCAACCTTTCGTCTCTTCAGTCATGACAGGACTTAGACAAGGCTTTTGGCCTTTCGATGATGGTAACTGGAATTTGTCCGGTTCAGAGCCCCTGGACAACTACTCAACTGAAGATGTTGATCTCGAGGCCATCAGAGAGTTTCAAGAAAAAGAGATTAAAGCCAACCGTTGGTCGGATGTGGTCAACATTGACGAACTTCTCCCAGGAATGGCTTCTTCCCCCCTTTTCGTGATCTGGCAGAAAGAGAAGCCTAGAGTTGTGACAAATCATACTGCATCTGGTCTAAATGACGGCATTCCGAAGGCTAAAGTGAAGGTAAGGTATGACAATATGAGAACCTTTGGACAGGTCTTGTACAATGCAAAACGTCGTCATCCATCTGAAATGTTGGTAACTTAGAAGTCTGATGTTTCTAGTGCCTTCCTAAACCTTCCGGCACACCCATTGTGGCAGCTCCGACAGCTTGTCAAAGTAGATGGTGTATGGCATATTGTTCACCATCTTGTGTTTGAAAACAGAGCCTCACCTCGTTGCTGGTGCGCTCTAGCAGGTCTCATGTGCTGGATAGCTGTTACCAAGCTGGACATGCCGGATCTTCACAATTTTATGGATGACTTCTTTTTATGGGATCATGCATCTGATTTAGTTCACTTTAAGGGCAGGCTTAGACCAAGGCATCAGGCTCAGTTGCTCATTCTATGGGATTCTATTGGTTGCCCATAGGACGAGAAAAAGCAGGAATTCGGAGAATGTCTGAAGATCATCGGTTTCTGGGTTGACATCAACCAAGGCACAATAACCCTCACTAGAGAATCCATTGATGAGATCGTTAACAAAATCAATGATTTCATCCATACACCGAATCGGCGACCATCTCTACGTACTTGGCAACGCTTAGTGGGCCATTTAAACTGGCTACTTAATGTTCTACTATGGGGCCACCCCGCGCTCTCCTCGCTGTATTGGAAGATAGCTGCAAAATCAACAATGCATGCTGGGGTTTTCTTAAACAGAGAAGTAACTGATGACAAGTCTTGGCTTTTAAAAGTTCTCCCTTCCGCATTAGGTATTAGGTTCCTCGACGCGACTTACTGGGACGATTCCTCAGCTAATTTCGTTCTATAGACCGACGCCAGTTTAAAACTAGCCCTCATGTTTGTATATGCAGGATCAGATTTTGTTTACCAATTGAAACCAGACCCGTCGAAACCTAAAGTTGATATATTCTTTCTAGAATTACTAGCCATCTTTTCAAGCATTTACCACGTAGCTCAATTCGAGCATCCTCCAAAGAGGCTGCTCATTTACACAGACAGCCTTGATTTGGTAGCAGTCCTCAACACTCTTGGGGCTGCCGAGGAAATGCACAACTCAATTGTGAAAGCAGTTGCCGGGATTATTATTGAGACCGGAATAGACTTGCGTGTTTGTCACATAGCAGGTAAGGACAACACGCAAGCTGACCTACTTTCTCACCTCCTTTTTGACGATTTTCATCGTCAATTTCCTGCTTACTGCGTCCACGATTTTGAGCCCCCTAGGGACCTTCTGTTGGCGTGATGGAACAGATCCTTTCAAAAGCCATTGGTGGGTCGTTTCGTAAGACGGCCCACCAACCTATGTCCAGCGCTGGTCTTGATGCTTGGACACTCCACGTCCAATCCAAATCCATCGAAAAATCTATGGTTTCTTGCTATGCCACTGGTGCGAGAGACTACATTAACTTCTGCCTTTCTTACAATCTTCCAATCGACCCTACTCCTCAAACTTTGTCAAAATATATTGCGTTCACATCAAAATTCATCGCTTCTGGACCCAAATATCTATCAGGCGCAGGCCACTTCCTCCACAACATTTATCCTGACTTTGATTCCAACAGAGCGCACCCTCTCATAAAATCTGCGATAAAAGGGGCGAAGAAAATATGTGCAGATTCAATCCATCGGAAGCTTCCCCTTTGTCTCTCCCACTTAAATGCTTTTGTTGCTCGTGCTCACACATCGAATGATTTTGACGATCTGTTATTTGCGACTCTAATGTCCTGCGCATTTTACGCGTGTCACCGGTCAGGAGAACTCGTGATAAAAACAAAGGCATCTTTGGATTGGAGAAAAATCATCAAACGCTCCTCGCTTCGTTTCTCACACGGCTACGCTTCATACGACCTCCCTTACCATAAAACTGACCGTTTCTTCACAGGTTTGCAGGTAATGTTTGCTCACCACGATGTTGCCGACCTGGTTAAACTCCTATATGAATACACATGCCGCTGCGATGCTATTCACGGTGCGAGATTTGCTCTTTTTTTGTGCCGTGACGGTTCAATCCCCACACGTGCATGGTTCGACGCAAAGCTTTCATCATTCCTTGACAGATCTTATGGAGGCCATTCTCCAAGAGCGGGAGGAGCAACATTTTATGCCTCCCTCGGCCTGTCTGAGGATATAATCATGGCCATTGGGCGTTGGACCTCTCAAGCCTGGAAATCATATCTCAGGGACAACCCTTCTGTGCGAGCAGAGCTTCAGTTAGCCTTCCTGAACCACAAGTATAGCCATTCTTCAGCTTGCCATCATTGCCGTTTTTCATCATCATCCCGTACTTTCATTCACGAATTATAGCACACTCGTGCGTATTCACGCTGTCTATGAACGTCTCCATCATTCTTCTCATTCATGATGCCCTTTCCTTCCTCTTCGGCTCAGCTCCCACGACATCTTATCACCACCACCACCCCACCTCTCTCCTCAACAGCTGCTTCTTAGCTACTCGTCGCTTGTCACCTCTACTCTTCAATTCACGCAGTCACATTCACACGTGACTGGTTTTGGTGCTATTCAAACTCTTCAACTGCAGAGGTCGGCATAAAGGCGAGCGCCAAAGGCTGTGAGCGTTTTCGGAGGCCTCTGCGTGCTCAGGAGTTTCTCCAATCTTTCCCACACCTTTCTCTTCTAAGATCGTGAGCCGATCACGGCACGGTGCCAGAGCCTGGCAGATGCCATGGTGTGGTCAGCATGGCATGCTGTCACGACCCCTCCCCTCCGGGCCCACCCCGGAACACCCCCAGAACACCCTCCGGGACCTCCCTCCGACCCCACAGGACATGCCCCGCCATCATGACCGCCGACACCACCATCATGCGCATCAAGGACCGCCATCAGCCGTCACCAGCCCCGATCAACGATCGGATCACACGACTCGTTCCAGCCATTGCGCATCACGCATCACGGCTCCATCCGTGCCAATTGATCGCGCACCCCACACGCACGATCCCGGTATGCAGCCTCTGCCGCTACTCAATAACCCCCGGAACCCATCCCAGACATCCCGGAACCCCGAGACCCGGCCCCGTAGTACTTATAGCATAGTTCCCTGTTGTATTCGCCAGTCTTGATATTACATACACTGTTACATTGCTTTACTTGGATTGTTGCGTGCCCTCTGCTTGACTGGTACGCATTGACTGGCACGCTTTTGACTGGCACGCTTGAATACTTGCGTGCTCTAAGATTGGTACGCACTTCACGACTTAAATTTGCTAACTTGGTCTTATCTTAGAACCTCTGGTTCACGACTCGACCCCCACCCGAACTCCCCAGCTACTTACCACCCAAAACCCCCAGACCAAATCCCCTTCCCCAGGATTCCCCTGTCCACGTCTTGAACCCCGGAGTCCTAGCCCTGGAGTTCCAGACACCCGAGTATCCGTAGGACAAGTCCGCATTGTAAGGGCGATCGCTTTCCCAGAAGGCCCCCGACTCAGTGGAACCTGACATAATATCAAGACTCCCTCCTTACACCGTTCTTGATGGCTACGTATACTCACACCTACTACTCCATGGGCTACCAGACCGACCCCTACAGGCGCCCGGTACCCGAGCATTACTCCGCGCAGACCCCCCGCCCCGTCTATCCACCCCTTCCGTACGAACCCCCGTACCTCCACCGCCATTGGGCCCCCGACCCATCCCTCTACGATCTGGGGCCCTCAGCCAGCTGGGCTACGAACCCCCGTACCTCCACCGCCATTGGGCCCCCGACCCATCCCTCTACGATCTGGGGCCCTCAGCCAGCTGGGCTCCTCCGCCCAACTTAGCCATGGCACGACCTGTGGAGGTCCCCTCGTACCGGAGCATCCCTGGGGGCCTGCCGGAGACCCCACCAGTACCCAGTGGACCTCGCCCAATCCCCCCCAGCAAGGGCCCCTTTGCACCCACCCCCTACTACGGCTACCAGCGCCCCGTCCCCCAGCCCCGAGAACTCCGAGGACCCCTCTACCTCAACTACCCCCCTCGTCACTACCCGGCCACTGCTCCACCCGCTCGAACCTCTCCCTCGCCAATGGGACGATGACGCCTCGCGGAGTATAAACGGCAACGGGACGAAGTACTCCGCTCACTCAGGATTACGCCGGAGGACTTCGCTCAACGAACAAGGGCGCTGCTCACGGAATTTGAGCACGACAATTTCGAAGGCACTCCGGAAGAATGGGCTCATTGCTTGGTCGAATTTGGGGACCGCCTCACGTGAGGAGAACTCCCGAAGCAAACTATGGTAAAGTATAGGTGCAATACGATCCTCCGAGAAGAATTGCAACAGCTGCTCAACGAAGTCCACGCGTCCCCCTCCCCTCGACCCCTCAACGACCCTGCGGACCCAGGTCGCTCAATTCACGTTCGACGGGAACCCCCGGAGCTGGCCCTGGCAGCCCCGACAGCCTCCGCAGACCCCACTCTGGAACAACGACAACGGGAAGAGCGACAAAACGCCTCGGCCATATTGCGGTCCCTCAACCTGACTGGAGGCCTCTTCGATCAACCCGCTGCCCGCACGGTAGGCTTGTCAACTCGCCGCAGGGCTAACTCCGTTCCTAGTACCTTTGAGACCTGGGGACAGCTCCAAAGACCCCTGGAACCCCTCCCGCGAACAGACAACGCCCGACCCCTGGCCCCGGCAAACCCCGGTAGACTCCACGCGGACACCCCTAGCACAGACGACACGCTGTGCTACATCGACGAGCTCACACGTGGCAACAACGAACCACATTCCGCGCCCGCACCCGTCCCGGTACCGCCCCCTACGTCAGCCCCGGTCCCTCCGGAACGCAACTTCCGCCGCGACCCGCCACCTCACTTCGACCTACAAAACCCCCTGCGACCCCCGATGCAGGCACGACCCTCCCGGGTTGAACGTCCTCCGCGCAACCCGGCACCTGACCCATCACCCGGCCCCCCTCTGCCCGACCCGACGCCGCTGAACCCTCCCCGACCGCCCCCGCCACCCCCAGCCGAACCTCGAGGACGACCCCCAGGGCCTCCACCTCCGCCACCCCCTGCGTGGAGACCCGGGCCTCCCCCCGGCAGAAACGAATCCCCCTGGGATAACGGACCCCCCGGGCGTGGACCCCCAGGTGAGCCACCCGGAGAAGGCCCTCCAGGCAGGTGGGGTCCCGCCCTTGGTGCTTTTCCTCCTCAAGGAGGAGGGGGTAATCACTACTACTATTATTACAATGCTGGCTCCCCTCTCCGCAACGCTGCCGGACCGGACGACGCTCGCGACGCTCTCGCCCGCAAAGGACGACTGGACATTCAAAAGCCCGACGCTTTCACGGGCCGGGACCCCCAAAAATGGCGTACCTTCCTCACTCAGTGTCTCAATACATTTCAGGCAAAGCCGCTCACGTTTTAGGTTGACAGCTCCCGGGTGGCCTTTGCCGCATCGTACCTCCAGGAGATCGCCTTTGATCACTACACGGCCCTCATCCAGTTTGACCCCAACAACCCGGCACTCGCTTGCTGGCAGGCCTTCGTCGACGAGTTCTCCAGGAAGTCCGGAATCTACGACACCGTGGCCGAAGCCGAGGACAACCTCTTCAACCTCCGGATGCGCTCAGAAGAACATTTCACCACCTTTATCGTACGTTTTGAGAAGGAAGCTTAGGAAACAGGTTGGAACTACAGCGCCCTCTGGTACGCCCTCCGCCACGCCCTGCCACAACGCATCAAGGACGTCCTCCGACTTGCCCCGAAACAACCCTCCTACGATGGATACAAGGCCCTCGTCATGCAGATTGACCAACGCTACTGGGAAGACCGCAGCGAGTATTCAAATTCCCGACCCCCCTGGAACTCTAGAGGAGGACCCCCTTGGCCCTCCGGCGAAGCCCCCGACCCCCAAGGTCGGAACTCCGGTCCCCCCGCGTTCCCTGGCGGCCGACCCCCGGTGAGTCGCGGCCCGCCCAATGCTAACCCTGGCAGCGGTGCCCGCCCCCAGGCCCAACTCAACGCCGCCGTGGCCACCCACGACCCGGGCGACGCGCCAAGCCCCAAGGAACCCCCGGAAGACCCCGAAGACTTCGACTTCGACGACGAATGGGACGAAGAGGCCCTCCGGGCCAACCGGCTTCAAAAGAAGGGACGACCCTGGATCGAAGTCCCGACAGATGTGCAGGAACGACGGAGGCCCTCCGGGCCAACCGGCTTCAAAAGAAGGGACGACCCTGGATCGAAGTCCCGACAGATGTGCAGGAACGACGGAGAAGGGAGGGTGTCTGCATACTCTGTGGTGAGAAAGACCATTTCATCTCCGAGTGCCCCAAACGACAGGTCATGGGATGTGCCATCTGGACCTTCGAAGGGGAGGACGCCACCTACGAGTATTCGGAAAATGACCCGGCGATTTAGACCCGGAAGACGCCCTAAATCGCGGAATCGACCCCGACGTCTTCTCCGCCCCGGTCTCACATCTTCGCTCTATGACACTCATACAGGACACCCTCACAGCTTATCTACCCTCCCACTCTTTGCACTCCCTCCTCCTCAAAACCTGCCTCACCCCCTCTGGAATCCTCCTCGACACCCTCGTTGACAGTGGTGCCATCGACAACTTCATCGACGAAGCATGGTCTCTCCTCGCCCCAGAACCCGCTCAGCGACTCCCGGTCCCGGTACGGCTCTGCCTCTTCGACGAAGACGCCTCTACGGCGGGGGACATCACTCATTTCGTGTGTATGCCCGTCACTTTCGCCAACGGACAGACTCACACCCTCCGGATGTTGATAACCAAACTCCACCCCTCCACACCCCTGGTCCTAGGGCTTCCGTGGCTCCGAGACACCAACCCCCGCATCGATTGGCGACATCTCACCCTTCGCCTGACCCGGGACCCGACGCCCGATGACCAGCAACTTCCCTTCGACATCCCCCACTCCCCGGACCCTACCCCGAAGGACGGGCCCCCATCGCCTCCCGGACTCCAGTCCTGGTCGTCCCAATCCTTTGTCATCAATGCCAGGCTGGATGGCGCCCCAGAGCCAGTGTCGGCCCTCATCGACAGCGGAGCCACCGGAGTTTTCATCAGCGACGCTCTCGACCTCCCCCACGACTCTGTCAGGGGACTCCTCGCTCTTGTCTGGTCACAATTTCCTTTTCCGGAGTTTCCGGAGAACTATGGAGCATTTCCCATGCCCCGGAGTTCTCCCAGCCTCCCGAAGCTAGCCGTTGGATACTGTACAGTCGTTCCCATGCCCGTCCGCCCCCGTACTGATGTGCCGCACTGGCAGAGGAATCCTTAGACTTGTTCTCTTTGGATTTCCCTCTGCCAGGTGATTAGTTATTGATTGTACTGTCGTTACTGGCTCTAATATACTTTGGATTTCCCTCTGCCAGTTGTGTGATAGTGCCGCAACCTCCGGAGGTCGCCCTTACAGACTCCCTCGACTAGCCCCTCCGCCTGCAACGCCTTGACGGCACCCCCTCCTCCTCCGGCCCCATCCAGAGGTCTCACTTGAAACGCGTGACCCTGGACAACGACTACAAATTCACCTCCGACTTCCTGGTCACGCGACTTCACGAGTCGACCCTGATGGTGCTGGGACTACCCTGGCTGCGCGACACGAACCCCAACATCGATTGGAGGACACTCACCATGACATTCCTGAGACCCGAAGACCACCCCTCGACCGCCGTACACCTCCGAGCCCTAGGAAGCGACCCGACACCCGACACCCCCAGGACGACTGCCGCGCCCCTCACGCATTCACCCCCCACGCCAGTCCGAGACCGCAAGGCCCCTAATCGGCCCCCAAACATTCCTCGGAACAAGTACAAGGGGCCGAACTACCCTGACCGGTCTCAGACATGCGTCAAACCTGCTCCGGCTGATGCGCCCGCGACCCCAATCGACCTGAACGCACTCAACATTAGGATCATCGGAGCCGCCCCCTTCGCCCGCCTCATGAAAGATGGAACACCCACGTTTCAGCTACACACCTCGCCATCTCTCCCGGAAGAATATCTACGAGGGGACGCTATTTCCCCGGAAAGGAAGTCCGAGGAGCAGATCCTCCGAGAAGTAGTTCCTCTGGAGTATCACAAGTTCACTGACGTATTCTCCGAAGGAGACGCCAAGGAAATCCCCCCGCACCGCCCCTATGACCACACCATCGACCTCGAGGAAGGAGCCACCCCCTCTTTTGGCAAAGTATACAATATGTCGGAGGTCGAACTCCGGGCCCTCAAGGACTACCTCGACAAAATGCTCGGTAAGGGATTCATCTGACCCTCCGCCTCTGCTGCCGGAGCCCCGGTTCTATTCGCCAAGAAGAAGGACGGCTTGCTCCGGCTCTGCGTCGACTACCAGGGACTCAATAAGATCACCAAGAAGAACCGCTATCCGCTCCCGCTCATCAGCAATCTGGTCGATCGACTCCGCAGTGCCAAGGTTTACACAAAAATCGACCTCCGCTCTGGTTACAACAATGTCCGCATCGCCCCGGGACACGAGTGGAAAACCGTGTTCCGCACGCGGTATGGTCTGTTTGAGTACCTTGTAATGCCTTTCGGAATGACTAACTCCCCCGCCACGTTCCAATACTTCATGAATGACATTTTCCACGACATGAGTGATGTCTTCGTGATCGTCTACCTGGACGACATCCTCATTTATTCCGACTCACCGGAGGACCACCAGAAGCATGTCCGGCAAGTCCTCGAACGCCTCCGGGAGCACAACCTCCACGCCAAGCCCGAGAAGTGTTCATTCCATACGGAAGAGGTTGAGTATCTTGGCGTCATCGTATCCCCAAACGGCGTCCGCATGGACCCCCACAAGGTCGAGGCCATCGTCAACTGGCCGCAGCCCCGGAACGTCAAGGAAGTACAATCTTTCTTGGGTTTCGCTAACTTCTACCGGAGGTTCATAGATAACTACTCCGGTATCACGAAACCCCTCAACCGGCTCACGCGCAAGGACGTCGCCTGGAACTGGGACAGTAAGTGCCAGAGCGTCTTTAACCTGCTCAAGGAGGCTTTCACAGCCGCCTCCGTACTCCGGCACTACGACCCGACCCTCCCAATTATCCTAGAATGCGACACCTTCGACTATGCCATCGCCGGGATTCTCTCACAGATGGAGCCTGATGGTGGGGAGCCCCGGCCAGTCGCCTTGACGCCTCCGACTATGCCATCGCCGGGATTCTCTCACAGATGGAGCCTGATGGTGGGGAGCCCCGGCCAGTCGCCTTCTACACCCAGTCCATGATCGACGCCGAGCTCAACTACGACATCTACAACAAGGAGCTCCTCGCCATCGTCGAAGCCTTCAAGCAATGGCAAGCCTACCTCGAGGGAGCCCGGCACCGGATTCAGGTCTACTCGGATCACAACAACCTGCAGTACTTCACCACAACCAAGCAACTTAGTCGACGGCAGGCCCGGTGGTCCGAGATCCTCTCAGAGTACGACTTCACGATCCAGTACCGCCCGGGACGACTTGGAGCTAAACCCGACGCCCTCACCCGTCAGCCGGACGTCTACCCCAAGAAGTCGTTTGAGGTGGAACGCAATGCGTTCAATCATCACGTGGTGATCCCTCCCGAACATTTGAATGCCGTACTGATCTTAAACAACGAAGGAACTCTGAGCCAGATCCGCCGCGCCCCCCAGGACAACTTAGAGCTAAACCCGACGCCCTCACCCGTCGGCCGGACGTCTACCCCAAGAAGTCGTTCGAGGCGGAACGCAATGCGTTCAAGCTAAACCCGACGCCCTCACCCGTCGGCCGGACGTCTACCCCAAGAAGTCGTTCGAGGCGGAACGCAATGCGTTCAATCATTACGTGGTGATCCCTCCCGAACATTTGAATGCCGTACTGATCTTAAACGACGAACGAACCCTGAGCCAGATTCGCCGCGCCCCCCGAGACAAGTATTTTGCCGATCATGACCCCCGCAACCCTCCCAACGGAACCAACCGGGACCCCGCCTTTTCCTTGTCCCCCGACGAGAAACTCCTCCTCCGGGACGGCCGCATTTACATCCCGGATCACGCCCGACTCCGCTACGATGTCCTGCGCCAGCACCACGACCACAAGCTCCGGGGACACCCTGGGATACGTAAGACCCTCCAGCTTATCTCCCGGACGTCCTGCGCCAGCACCACGACCACAAGCTCCGGGGACACCCTGGGATACGTAAGACCCTCCAGCTTATCTCCCGGACTTACTTTTGGCCAGGATTGAAAAAGGACGTGACCCGCTACATTCGATTATGCGAGCCCTGCCTCCGGGCCAAGGTCCCCCGACACCGACCGTATGGACTCCTGAAACCCCTGCCGGTTGGACGACGCCCCTGGTCCTCCATATCTCTGGACCACATTGTCGAAC
This sequence comes from Macrolepiota albuminosa, assembly GCA_027475525.1. NCBI lineage: Eukaryota > Fungi > Basidiomycota > Agaricomycetes > Agaricales > Agaricaceae > Macrolepiota > Macrolepiota albuminosa. Next base: position 1,176,536 of record JAMWFC010000037.1, on the reverse strand, counting down.
TCCCAGAATCTGAAGGGTTCGATGCCATCCTCGTTGTTGTGTGTAAGCCAACCAAACAGGGCATTTTCCTACCCTGCCACACCACGGACACCGCCCCAGACTTCGCCCGGCTGTTCCTTGAGCACGTCTTTGCCAAACATGGACTCCTGGACGACATCGTCTCCGACCGTGGCCCCCTCTTCGTGTCCAAGTTTTGGACTTCCCTGTGTAAGGCACTTGAAGTGAAGACTAACCTCTCTACCGCCTACCACCCCAAAACCGACGGCCAAACCAAAAGGGTCAACCAGTCTCTCGAGCAGTACCTCCGACTGTACGTCAACTACTTGCAGGACGACTGGCGCGCCGAGCTCCCCCTGGCCGAGTTCACCTACAACAACACGCCGCACTCTGCCACCGGGGTATCTCCTTTCTTTGCCAACAAGGGATACCACCCCCGACTAACACTCTCGCTCCAGGACAACGTCGCACGCCGCCTATGAGGTCACCCGGAATCTCCAATCCCTTCATGAGTTTCTTCGGGAAGAGATCGACACTGCAAACCGGGCCTACGTGAAACACGCCGACCGGAAACGGGAAGACACCCCCGACTGGACCCCCGGAACAAAGGTATGGTTAGATCGACGACACCTCCGCACCCGCCGGCCCTCCCCAAAACTCGATCACAAGCGTCTCGGCCCGTTCAAAATATTGAAGAAGGTCTCATCCCACGCCTACAAGATTGAGCTCCCTCCGGGACTAAAAGGTCTGCACCCGGTATTCCACGTCCGCCTCCTGGAACGACACCTCCCGGATCCTTTCCCCGAGCGACGCCCCGAGCCCCCTCCCCCGGTCGAGGTCGAGGACGAGTACCACTACAAAGTTGAAGACATCCTCGACTCCCAGGATATTCGTGGACGACCCCACTTCCTCGTACGGTGGAAGGGATACGGCCTGGAATACGACACTTGGGAACCGCGCCGAAACCTCAAAGGCGCCCTCAACAAACTCTGGGACTTCCAACAGCGGCGCCTGGGAAACGACCTTCCCGGGTGCAGGACTCACAGACGGCAGTAGTGGGCGTAACCCCCGCCTCTGGGCTCAGTAGGGATTCAACTCCCATGTATACTTTCTACTTTCCCTTTCTAGAACTTACCCCCTTTTTTAGTACCCTTTTCTCATAAGTAGCGCTCCGGAGTCGGGGCAAGGTCTTTTCTCAGCTTTCCCGCCTCATTACTTACACGACTCCCTTCTTACTTACTTCAAAAGGACAGGTATATACATTTTACTATAGCTACACTATCTACAGTTCTAGGCCGGGACAAGAAACACAACGGACGAAGGAGAAAAACAGAAAAAAACGTCGAAACGCCACCCCTAACGCTGGGGCCCCGGACCGTGACTCCCCTCGCCCTTCCTTCCCCTCGGCCACCCCCTGAAATCCTCCCCCACCTCCTCTGGACCATGCTCCCGCCACACTTCCTCGGCCAGGGGCTCACCCTCGTCCAACACTCGCTCGAACCAGGACTCCGGGGCAGGTATGTTCCTCCGCCGATGGGCGACCACTAATCGCCCCAGGAGGTCAAGCCCGCGCTCTACCCCGGGGGTCGTCACCTCCGGGCACTGCCCCTCCTGTAGCGAGGCCAGTGCCGCGGCAACCCCATCCAGGAGCAGACGATGCTCCCGGGCCCAGCCTGGAGACGTTAGCAGATGAAGTAATCCGGAGACAGAGGACTTACTAAGAGATGCCATGCGCGCAACCACCACGTCACGGCGCAGAGCCTCCATCATCTCCTGTCCCGAGGGGGCCCTCTCCGGGATCCCCACTCCCTGCTCCAACCTCACCCGCAACGCCTCCAGCTCCGCCTCCGCCTCCCCCCGAGCGGTTCGGGCCTCCTCCAGCTGTCGACGCGCCTCCAACTTCCTCCGCACGTCGGCCTCCTCGGACTCCCCTGGGCACTCCAGCAGGACCCCCACGTCCGCCCTGACAGAGGCGAAAACACCACCGGGGAGAGGCGTGGCAGGGAAACTGGGGGCGGGGTCTTGGAGGGCAGACGCGCCCTCTTCGACGGCCCTGGGGAAGGGCTTGGCAACGCCCGCCGCTTCTCCTTGTCAGGGCGCCCCCCGCGCCCCTCCCAGCTTCCCCCGGCCCGGGTCACTTGGCGCGTGATGAGGACCACGGGCCGGCCCCGGCCCCCTACCCAAATGGCACCCCCGCTCCCCGACCCCCCTGGACCCGCCGCGGCCGCCTCCTCCACCGGCTCCGCGACCCAATCCCACTCCTCGACCCCCATCCTCCGGGTGACCCCCCCCAGCGGCCACCCCTGCTCCCAGGAGACGCAGCGCGCCCTCCACAGCGCCGACACAGAACATCGCTCATGGTTGAGGCAGCATGCCTCACACATGGACGTGTCCCGGCGGGACGAGGGGCCTGGGACCTCGAACAGGCAGGGGACCGTTCGTCGAGCGCAGTGAAGACACTGCGCCAAAGTTAGCGACGAGACCCGAGGTAAGGAAACACTCACCGGTCCATTACTCACGCACCAGGCGTGGGTGGGTAAACCCCGGGGCCTCTCCAGGGCCTCCCCAAATAGCTCCTGCGTCGCGTCCGCCCATGCAACGCGCTGACCCTCTGGAACTTCGGATACGGCCCCCACCGCCATCCCGGAACGACGGAAACGAGGGGCAGGTAGCCTGGGGCAGGGAGGGGGTTGAGGGCGGGGAGGGCAGACAGTCATCCGCGCAAAGGTAGGCACGGGACGACTCAGGCGGGCCTCCGGAACAACACTGGGACCCGCATCGGGAGCAGGCTCTGGGTGCCGGCTGGGACCCGCGACAGGATTGCTGAGTTGTTCTGAAATAGGAAGGTCAGTAGGATAGGCGGACGACGCGGGAAGACACTCACGTTGCTGGGCAAGCTCCACCATGCGCTCCTGGTCGAGGCGGGCTCGGTATCGCACGTCCCGGGCTTCCCAAGCCATGAGGGGCGCAACCTCGTTAGTTTGTGGGGGCGTCGGGGAATGGGTTGGCGTACGTGACATGTTTGAACTTGACAGTAAAATTTTTTTTCAATACGTGGCAAGTCAGGTGCCAGATCCCACGGTTGAACCCCGGTCCGAACCACCGGCTACGCGCGCCTTGGAGGGTCTCAGCGCTGAGGGGGGGGTGATGTCATGACCCCTCCCCTCTGGGCCCACCCCGGGACACCCCCGGAACACCCTCCGGGACCTCCCTCCGACCCCACAGGACACGCCCCGCCATCATGACCGCCGACACCACCATCATGCGCATCAAGGACCGCCATCAGCCGTCACCAGCCCCGATCAACGATCGGATCACACGACTCGTTCCAGCCATTGTGCATCACGCATCACGGCTCCATCCACGCCAATTGATCGCGCGCCCCACACGCGCGATCCCGGTATGCAGCCCCTGCCGCTACTCAATAACCCCCGGAACCCATCCCAGACATCCCGGAACCCCGAGACCCGGCCCCGTAGTACTTATAGCATAGTTCCCTGTTGTATTCGCCAGTCTTGATATTACATACACTGTTACATTGCTTTACTTGGATTGTTGCGTGCCCTCTGCTTGACTGGTATGCATTGACTGGCACGCTTTTGACTGGCACGCTTGAATACTTGCATGCTCTAAGATTGGTACGCACTTTGCGACTTAAATTTGCTAACTTGGTCTCGTCTTAGAACCTCCGGTTCACGACTCGACCCCCACCCGAACTCCCCAGCTACTTACCACCCAAAACCCCCGGACCAAATCCCCTTCCCCGGGATTCCCCTGTCCACGTCTTGAACCCCGGAGTCCTAGCCCTGGAGTTCCAGACACCCGAGTATCCGTAGGACAAGTCCGCATTGTAAGGGCGATCGCTTTCCCAGAAGGCCCCCGACTCAGCGGAACCTGACACATGCGGTCTGAGACTTTCTGGGTGGCCCTCTCCTCCGTCCGCCTCCTTTCCCCTCAGCTGCCCAGGTGAGCGTCTTTGCGCTCTCTCACATTGCCAGGTTGTCTCACCATGTTCTTCTCTTCTTTCCAGTCTTCTATTTATACTATATTACTTGTACTATTCTGCTTCACCCCACGTTTCACTGGTGAGACACCTTTTCTTATGGCCACCCGGTGAGCTGGGCTCACCTCTCACCTTAGATATTTCACCCCATAAAACTCATTTTGCATTGCGCCATCTCAAAAGCAAAATATCTAAAGTAAGTACGTGATGGGAAGGTCGCATCGGCCCCTTACTCACTTTTTTGTGATAGTATTCTATTACTGTACTTCTATTCATTTGTATTTTCGTCAACCCTCCCACCTCACCCTGTATAATAGTGTAGCTACTCGTCGCTTGTCGCCTCTACTCTTCAATTCACACAGTCATGTTCACATGTGACTGGTTTTGGTGCTATTCAAACTCTTCAACTGCAGAGGCATCCTGGCTTTATAATGATGTATATGTAAATTATGTGATTTGTACAAAAACTCACTAATCAGTAAATTAAATTAAATATTCAATATTGAGGCAGTTTTTTGACCTACTCTAATTTTCATATTTAATGTATACTTAATACAGTCCCCATTTGCCTTTATAACTGCTTTGATCCTTCTAGGCATGCTCTTTATGAGGCTTTGGCATATCTCTGATAGTATTTCATTTCACTCTTTGACCACTTTCTCCCACAACTTATGCACTCCTTTTAGAGGTACTTTATAATCCAAAAGTTTGCACTTGATGTAAACTTGTAAGAGTGACCTCCAGAGGTTGCAGCTAATCACACAACTGGCAGAAGAAAATCCAAAGTATATTAGACAGACTAGCATACAACAAGGAGAACAACTAATCACCTGGCAGAGAAAAATCCAAAAAGAATAAGTCTAAGAATTCCTCTGCCATAGCACAGTGAGAGTGGCATGAAAACAATTGTACAGTACTTTGAACTTACTCTGAGATAAATCAGGAGGGCTTCAGGGGCCTCTGAGAGGGCTCAAAAAACCCTGGGAGTGCTGGAGAGTGCTGAGGGAGTTGCTGAGGTGTCTGGGAGGTGCTGAGGTATTCCAAAAAAGGAAGTCCCCTGACACTTATACAAGCAAGTCAATCTCTTGACAAGTATGTAAGTGAATGTTAGCAATGCTTTAAAAGAGTTGCTTGTTAATGCCAGGATCAACCAAATAACATAATTCCAAATCCAGTAAAAGTTTCTATTGGCTATATGCAAGATCTGGCTTTAAAATTTGAAAAGGAAAATTCTACACGTAGGCCACCAGAATAAAAAACCTCAGTGATTGTTAGACCTTGGAATAAGTATCAGAAATGAGGTATGTAAGTAACCCAATTAACTGAACTATATATCCCAGAGTCAGGATTTCTCAACACTACAAACATCTCAACTAAAAGTATTAAACGTGCCAAAGGGTGAATCAATAAACTTGTCTGCAAGAAGATATAAATCAAGAATTTTAAAACAACAAAAAGCACCTTCAACATCCAAAGTAGTATTTTTGCAAGTGCATGCTTGCAATAGCATAGTTGAGAGTTGATCCAGCTCAAAACCCATACTATAGTATGATAGGATATTGCAGAGGGAAAAGTAAAAGTAATGACAATGGATGATACATGCCATAGCCATTTCTCAACTTCAGATGGAAATTTGAAATGCCATGCCAGACAATGAGTGGCTCCAAATATGATGCTAGACATGTAGATGAAGAATAAAGGAGCAGCTTTTTCCTTAGCTATTAATGTTCCAGATGCATATGGACCATTTCCTGAATCATCACCTATGGCCAGCATGCTGAAGTGTTCTATAAACCTTTGCAACATTGAACATTTGAGGATTTCACATAAGACCCAATGTGAAAGTCTCATATATTCATTGTATGACATTTCCATGTATAACCAGAACTTGTGACCTGATGAGTAAGTCATTTCAAGTGCAGAATTTTCATCTGCGTGACAATAAATATAACAGGATTCATGCTACAGACAGATTTACTGTGAAAATGTAACATACCTTCCTCAATAAAGATCATAGCAGATGAGGTAGGAGCTGATGAAATTCCTAATCTGTCTGCACCAGAAGTAGGCTGTCCATTTGATGTGGAAGATGAGAGAGGGCTGAAACTAGTTGTGATATCCTCTGTGTGCAATTGGCACATTGGAGAGTTTGGTTGAGGAATGAATATTGCTGAATTATCTGCCCCATTTCTACATACTGTTTGACCTACAAGTGAGGGATTGGATGCCTGAAGGGGGAAGGAAATGGGTCCAGTGACATAATGGCCATTAGTATTGGAGCCCTTTTGAATACCCTTGTTTAGTTCAGAGGTTGATAAAAGGTGTGGGCAAGGAAGAGATTGGCTGGTTGATGTGAGTTTGTGATTAGACCTCGAGGATCCAGCTGTAGTTTGACCTGTACATTGGCTGGCATTACATCCAGAAATGTCTGTCTCCGAAAATGACAAATTGGTTTGAGTTGTGACGGTTTGGTGGTAGTTGATTATTATTGCACACTGGACATCAAGAGGTTTGTTCCGCCAACAGAAATATATGGCAAAGTTTAGGATAGCATATGCTAGTGTGACGAGCTCAAGCTCGGCAATAGCAAGATGCTGCACGGCACGTGCCAGAACTTGCAGGACAAACCAGGAACCTTGGAGAAGTACAAGGGCCTTTGACAAGAAATCTCCTTTGCTTCTATCAAGGATTTCGTCCTCTGAGATTGTGATGGTTCCACTTTGCAGGTATCGCTCCAGGTCATCTGGATTTAATGTGCTAGAATTGGTACCATCTGCATCACGAATTCGAAAGCCACCCATAATCGCAAAGAAACCGTGGGTTTGAGACCACTTATACTCTGGAAGAGGATCAATAACAGATAAATGAGCTGTAATACTAAAATTGGTTAATCCATTTGGCGCACTTTTATATTTACGAGCCAATCTGCGAGACGACAACCATTGCCGCGTGGCCCACGCGATGATGAGTTCAGGAAGGAACAATGCAATGACAAAGATCTTGAGACGACGTCTGAAAGGGCGTTCTCCATTTACTGGGAGATTGGGGTGGATGGCAATCCAAGTACAGGCAAAAATGGTCGTAAGGCAGCTCCAGACTATGTCCAAAGCAGTTCTATCATTGCATGACGAAGACGGTATAGATCCATTGGACATCGCTGGTCGGGCTATTTTACAGATGGACGGGGTGAATAATAACGTACCTTCATAGGTACTAGTGCGCTTATAAAGAGTTTGTTTTTGTCGCTCCCTTTTGGGTAAAGCAGCACATGTCGAACTATGTATGATTCATCCGGATATTGAATGCTGATGCCTTTGTTCCCCTTTTCACTCTGGCTGGTTTTGGAGGTTCTTTCTGAATCGTTTACACTTCTCGGTATGAAGCAGAAACACGACTATATCTTCATGAGTTTGACAAGAGTTGTCTCTCATATTTACAGCGTACCTAGTCTTCGACTTTTCTTATATAATCAAAGCTCCCATCGCAACCTTACGACCTTAGGGACTTCTTTTGTAAGCACAGTCCTGTCCTCATTTTGGTTTGAATTGCCAGATGCAACAGAAAATTTGATATCATGCCGTCGGACACGTAACTGAGGCAAGGCTCCACCTGTTTCAGGTCATTTGAGAGCCTTTTGGACCTGATGTTACGCCGGTCCTGTATGTCCGAGTACACCGCACATGAAAGCTGTCTATTTGCAGCACCGGCGATAACGACGTCCGCAAGAGACATGACAATAACTCCTTGCGAGTTGGAAGCTATCCTTGCTCTAAACATTCTTGGATAACAGTGTGATGAGGAACTGAAACCTTGATGGATAAGTACCAGTCCCTATTGAGTGAACGAACGGTTTGGGATAAGAATGACGTGATGCACCACAGAGAACCATCAGAGAGGTAAATGGCAAGGGGAAGCTTCATGTACATGATTCCATAAGAAGACCGGAGGCTAGAATCGCGGTCACATAAGATACGAAGGAATCTAAATGATTCAGACTTACTCGTTATGCATTGGCAGCTTGCGGTTCTCAGTGTGATAATTAAAGATGAAACACATGTCAGCGACGACAATAAAAAAAAGGAAGAGCTAAAAGAGGTCATACAATGTAGTAGTTGACAGATCGTTGATTGTGAGCCCAAAACTCATATCATGATGTGACAAGACCAGCTGAACATGCTTCAATTCATTCCATCTCTCAACGGACAAATGTATATGTAGAAGATGAAGAGTCGCCGATGTACTTCTAATGATCGAGATACAAGATCTAACTGAACGGTTGCCGAATAGGTCTTGAAGCTAGTATGAAGAACACTTAATAAGTCATAGCGCGAAGACACCTGAAAATCCGCGAGGCCGACTCGAAGGACAGATTAGTTGAGTCATTAATAGCTAAGGCAGACTCGCCATGGCCACTGCTCGTTGATGGAGACCCTGTTCCCGCGAATTGCCAGCAGTAGCAAGAACAGTGGGGAGGAAAAACAATGAGCTAAAATAAAATTAAAATTGGTCATGGCCAGACGCGAAGCCAAACAACACGTCAATACATACAAATGTGATCATTATTATAACCTGGGCAATTCTGAAATTTCTTGTTCTTTGCTATAAACTTTACCAACTTTCTAGTTTGGCCATGGATCCTCCCAGCTCGAGCGCTGCAATGCCGGCTCCAGCTGTGAGTGTGACTTCCAGTGCGCCGATCAACCTTCCGCGCAAACGTCTCCTCTCCCTGGGCGACGAGTCCCAGGCTGCGTCCGCCAGCGCGTATTTGGGCGGACCAGTACTTAGAAAGCGCGCAAGGGTCTCCTCGATCTCCGTAGGCTATCAAAACGCGCTTCGAGGCGTGTCGCCATCCATCACTTCTCGTGTAAGTTTCCTGATCATTTTTTCTCAGAATCGCACCATTGCGAGCTGCAAGCTCACGACATTTCCCACCTTACAGACCCTTGACCGTCTCCCACGCACACGCCCAATACACACTTCTGAGCTCGACCTAACGAGCATTGGTATCAGTGCCCCTCTTCACCACCCTCGTCCTCTCAGCTCAGCTTCCTCTTTCACTTCCACGTTTCGTGCATGCAGCCCTGGTACCGACGATGGTTTAATCAGTCATTCGGGGATGGCGCTCATGCGGAGCGTGTCTTCAGCATCTCTCGCCTCAGCAACCGCAGTCCCGACGTACCCCGAGTGTTCCGCAAAACATTATATGAGAAATACTAAGATAACGTGGGACTTTGCGGCGCCGCCTGGCGTTGGCGCGGTGATGAGTTGTTCCGGTGATAACATAATTTTCTTCAGTCGTGGTGATCGGGTTCATTATAAGAATATCGCCACTGGGGAGGAGGTGGGTCAACTGTTAAGGTTGAGAAAGGGTGATGGCGACCTGAAGGTCCTGAAGTGTGCTCCTGTTGGAGATTGGTTGGCCGTGGGCACAAGCACGGGCTTGGTACAGCTTTGGGATATTAAGGCGCGGAAAAAAGTTGTGAGTTGGATGAATAAGAAGACTGTCAGCGCCATGACGTGGAGCGCGAACGGAGATATACTGACCATCGGTGGCGAGAAGGGGACCATACGACATTACGATATGAGGATCGGATTGAAGAATGTGAGCAAGATGAAGGAACAAGCAAGGAAAGTAACGAGGCATCAGGGGTGCATCACAGCTTTGGAATGGAATGTTGATGGGAGAATTTGGGCAAGTGGGGACTCAAGCGGAATTGTTTATTGTTGGGACGGTAATGGGAAGGAGAGGGTCCCGCTTGATGTGGGCGAGTTTGTGCAGAGGAGGAAGAAGATGCAGCACGGTGGTGCCGTTTCGGTACGTGCGCCACAAGTTCGATGAGTGTTAACAGGTGTGTGACGCATGATTGACACAGGCTCTCGCGTTCTGCCCTTGGCAGCCCCGTCTCCTAGCGACGGGTGACATAGAAGGAGTGATGCAGCTCTGGAATGTCAATCCTCTCAACCAGCATTCAAATGCTACGACACCCGGTAAACTCGAGCTCGGTGCGCCGATCACGAGCATTCATTTCTCGCCACATTGCAAGGAGATCCTCACAACGCACTCATGTACGGCCTCCTGTCCAAACAGTACCACCACCACGAACACAACGAACACCCCCACCAACACCCATACAACACGCGTCACGAATATACATCCCCGCACCAGCGCGAACACGAACACAGCCCCCAACTCCCTTTCCACGAACATGTCCCTTTCCCTCCCTCTCCTGCCGTTGCCGAGTCAAACCCCAACCAACGCAATCGCGATACACGCCTACCCCTCCCTTCGGCACGTCACCACTCTCAACCCACCACTCTCCCCCTCCTCTTCCTCATCGCATTCACAGTCCCAGACAACCGAGGGGGAGGCTGAAGGTGGCAGCGAGAAGCAGGCGATTGTGGGGAGCGTGCTAAATGGGGCAGGAACACGGATCGTCGTTGCGAATGGGGAAGGGAAGATGAGTGTTGTGGAGGTATGGGCGAAGAGGAAGGAGGTGAAGAGGGTTCCGAGCTTTTTGGGAGCTACGATAAGGTAGCTGCGATGACTCTGGGCTTGGGTGGTGGGGAGGGGCGGTGAGACGGTGGGACAGTGGGACAGGAGTAGAGGGGAGCAGGGGAAGGAAGGGTATGGATGTGTGGATCTATGAAGAGACGAGGATGTCGTCGGCGAGGGGTCCTAGAATGGAGAACGATGGATGAATATAGATAGGAATTGGGATATACGGAGACGGCGAGTCTTCGCTTTTCTTTCTGTTTTTTCTAGGTCTGAACATTTCGACCTTGACCCTTGACCCGTGACCTCTTGCGATGTCATTCTCACGTCCCTCCCAAACCGAAATAAATGTACATTGATCTGAAGACTAAATAAACGAGGATACCTACATACCGATACCTACTTATACCTGGGTACGATATCGCATCTTGAATATGATCCATATGATTTCACGTTTTTTTTTTTTTTTTTTTTTTTTTTTTTTTGGTGGTGTCGCATTGGGCCAATAGACAGCGCATCGTTGTCAGCCTCTATTGGTCAGGACATGTGCGGGATACCCGCTCGTTGAACGGAAAGTACACCTAGGTCATTTGGAGCCACCCCGACGGAAATGCATTTATGCACGGCGTGTGGGACTCGGAGCGTACCTTTAACCAATACCCACTAAAACCGCGGTAATCTTTCTCCACGACCTGAGAGGTGATGTATTAGCTGGAATGAGATTCTTCCACGTTCCTTTTACCACCTTGGGTTTAGTCGCTTTCTTACCGAATCTCTCCGCGTCTGTCGCTAAGCAATCCAGCTTTATTTTTCTCTCCAGCGCGACTCTCATTCTTAGTACCATCTCGGTTTTTGTTAAAGTCTGTCCTGGGCTTGCATTCCTTGATATCCTCCATTCACACCTAGCTTTCCATATAGTGTAGGCGGCTTCCGATATTACGATGGCATGGAATCTGTATTTTCCTTGGTCTCTCTCTTCGCCTGCAATGGCGCATCCCAGTATTTCACCCAGGGAAGGTTTGGAGAATTGTATATTTCTCTTAGCCATACAAGCTTCAACGAAACCCCAAACATGTTCTTGTCCTGACACTCTACACTCCGTGAGGATATGGCTCATAGATTCTTCAGTCCGACAAGCGGGACATGCAGCCCTCTCTTCAAAGCCTTGTATATTGTTCCAGTACTTTCCTATCTTGTACAAGTTATGTATGGTCTTCCATAGGAAATTTCTTATTTCTTTCGAGAGTGCTCTGCTTCGGATCGATTTCCATATTACACTGTTTGTAGGCATGAGGCCTGTGGTTTCCTTTATGGCCCATCTAATTTCGTTTAAGTTTGCCTGTGTCCCTCTTCTGTCCGGGGCTGGCTGTATTTCGAGTATGCCTTTATATAGCAGTGCCTGGGTCGCCTTTGCCAGTTTGGCCCTGGTCACATTGTAACCTCTAGGGATTCTGAGGTCAACATCGTCTTGCATATTTTTCTGGGCGCCCTGATTAGCTAGACAGTCAGCTTCCTCATTTCCTGTTACTCCTGAATGCCCCTTAACTTTTTCTAGTATTGTTAATCCCGTCTGTTCACAAAGCACTGCTATAAGGGGGCGTAGAATATCTTTGTTGGCAGCACCAATCCATCCTTCATCTTCTCGTTTCGCCAGTAGGGTTGTCAAGCTGTCTATTACCAGCTGTGAATCACTCTTTATGATGATTGACTGTGTTTTCGGCACTGACCTCGCTGCCTCTAATATGGCGATTGTTTCCCCGGTGTTGTTGGTTTGTGTTATGTAGTAGGGGAGTTTGATGGCCCTATTTCTGGCATCGCCGTGGCCAAACCAAACCCCCGCTCCTGCCGCAGCTCCTCCCCTCTCATTTCTTATGCACGAACCATCTGTATAGATTGTTATGAAGGAGGGTGTGTTTTCTGGGGCCCTTTTGTAATTTATGAGACCGATATGTTCGTCAGTTTGATCTGTAAATACACGGAAGCCATTGCTCAGCGGGGTTGTCATCTCAATGTTCAGACTGAAGAGCTTCCCGATGCAGTTCTGGGTCCATTGCAACTCCTCTTCGCCGAGAGTCCTCGTCTCTTGAGGTGCGTACAGGTCCCACTTTTCCTCCAGCTTACTGATATGTTGTCTCGCGGAGAGGCTGCACTTATGTGGGTTTGTGCAGCCTCTGCTTCTCAGGTCCCTGCATACCTGGCAGGCGCAGTTTCTCCTTGCCTTATGGTCCTTTGTGGTGGAGGTCAGGGACTCCCCAAACCTTATCATGTCTCCCACTGTCCGAATTTTGTGTACGTCACGCAGGCATATCATTGACTCCGAGTTTATCAGGATTCTTTTATCCTTTTTTATACCTCTGTGTAGCCACATGGGCATTGATTCTTTTACCTCTTGGCTGACTATTAGGGGGGCAAAGGCAACCTTATATTTCTTGGCTGTCTTTATCATCCTTCTCAGGGATGTTGGTAGGCCTACTTCGCTCATTCTTGTATCCACCGTGGTGTCCTGTAGGAATATGTTGAGGGTAGGGGTTATCTCTCCTGTGGGTTTTTTCGCAATCTTACTACTTACTAGCTTGTCGGCTATGTACGCCCACTTTGGTCTCTCACCATCTAGTTTTAGGTACTGTTGAGTTTTCATAAGTTCTATGGCTTCATTTCTTATTTTGATGTCTAGTACCTTCTGACCTCCTTGTTCAAAGGGAAGGCGTAGGGTGTTTAGGCCTATCATGGGTGGTTTTTCTGTCTCCCATAAAAACTTCCTCGACATCTTTATCAGGAGATCCTCTATATGTTTTGGCATGCCCTGTACTCACGTTCGGTACTGCGACCTGCCACCGACTACCATCCCTATTATTAGGCGTCTGCCTTCTAGGGTTGGGTTGCTCTTGCCCCATCTCTTGAGGTCCTTTTCTATTGCTTCTACTGTAGGCGTCCACACGCTCGTGTGTTCGATGTTGTTACCTATAAAGGCTCCTAATAGACGTGTTGCCTCCCCTTCATCTACGATTTTAATGTTATCTGGGATAGTATTGTCGTCTGTATTTGATTTTCTGGTTATTTGTATTGCTCTTCTGTGTTCAATCGAACCCACAGGGACTATTACTGTTTTTGGTATATTAAACTTCGCACCTGAGGCTTTACACCAGCCTTTAAGTGTGCTCTTTAGGTCTTGGAAACTATCATCTTTTCCAAGGTAGACGGTCATGTCATCTGCAAAGAGGGTTACAATCAGCCTTTCGATGTCTTCTCCAATGTTGATACCTTTTAGGTTTGAGTCTCGGATCATCTGGGCAAGGGACTCGATTGCTAGGTTGAAAAGCATGCATGACAAGGGGTCTCCCTGTCTGACACCCCTCATTACTTTGAAAGTATTGCTGACCTCTCCATTTAGTATGACTTTTGTATGCGCATCTACGTATAGGGCTTTTACCGTTTTTATAAAGTCTTTTGGAATACCAAATTTCTTTAGGGAGGCCCAAAGAAAGGGGTGCAGTATCCGGTCGTAAGCTTTTTCTTGGTCCAGGCATACTATCATGCCATTGGTTTCAGTTCTGCTGCACCATTTTATAGTTAATTGGGCCAGTTTAGTTTGATCCTCTATTTTTCTTTTTGCCATAAAGCCTGCCTGGTCGGTGTGTATAATGTCTTGTGCTACCCTACTTAATCTAGTTGTAAGCACTTTAGTAAAGATCTTGTAGTCTGTATTTAGAACGGTTATAGGTCTATAATTTCCAATGTCAGTTTTGTCTCCCTTTTTGTAGAGAGGGCATAGCCAGCCTTAAGTCGGTGCCCGGTGCCATACCATATTCCTGTATGTCATTGAAGACTATTGTAAGGGCCTCTGCACTATCAAAGCCCACGTTTTCCTCTTCCTGTGAGTCATCAGGCGCTAATTCCAGGGACAGCCACAGTTCATGTAGGATTCCATCAAGGCCTGCTGCTTTGCTGCATTTCAGTGTGTGCATGGCCTCTTGGACTTCTTTTCTAGTCACCTTTTCCACTAGATCTTGTTTCTGTGTTGGTGAGATGTGGCTTTTTATGTGTGAAAGTACTCTCTTTGTTTGTGTCTTGTATGTGGTGTCATTTCTTGGAAGGTTGTCTTTTTGGAGGTTCTCATGGTGTTGTCGTGCAATCTCTGCCATTTTGTTCGATTTCCTCTCAAGTTTGTCATTAAGGGGGAAGGGACGTCTTAGTGCTGCTATTACTTCCTTTGGTGCATGGTCTTTGTTCATATTTATCCACAGTTTGGATATTGTTTCTCCATGTACGTAACAGCCTGCCGCTACTGTATCCCTGGCTCTTGCAAATCTTACCATCTCCAGATTTCTTATTCTTTCATCAATTACCGCAGCCTCTTGCTGTTTTACATCCTCGTCTAGACTTGCATTGTTCAGAGTTTTCAGTCTATCACTTGCCAGGGCGCTAATTTTTCTTTTAGGATTTTTGGCTTTAGGGCTTTTGAGTAACGGCGGACTTTTTCCATTACCCATGTTTTGAAAGCTTTGTGCAAGGTTTGCAGGTTAAAGTCCGGTCGTCGCTCCTGGACAGATAGCTTGAGGTTTGCTTGGTGCTTCCGTCCTAGTTCTGTGATAACTTTCATTTGTTTGGCATCTTTCGTTAGCAGGGCTGGCATTGCATATCTACCCTTACCTATGTGAGGTAGCCTTGGGTGTATGAGCGTCATCTGGGTCATTGCATGATCTGTATTGACGGCTGTTCTTTTGATTTTCCAGTTCCAACTGAATGGTATGAGGTCTTCCTTTACATATATGCGATCTATACGGGATTGTATGGGCCTGTTTTGCATTTGGAATGTGAAGTCCAGCGTTACAGGATTTTCTCTGCGCCAGCCATCTGCGAGGTCGAAGCATGACTTAAGTGCGAGGAGAGCATTAACGCTTCTGGGGGGATCGGTGTGTGCAGGTAGGCAGTCGATTGCTTCTTCTACTATGTTTGTGTCTCCCAGGATAATGCTAGGTTCCAGCATGAGGGGCCTTATGTTCCAGTGGGCTTTCTGGTTTCTCCAGAAGGTTTCGTTGCTTCTGGGATTGTTTGGGGCATAGACATTTAGTACACTTATTGTGGTAGCGTCATACCACGGTATCTTGATTATTAGAGCTCTTCCGGGCTCTAGGACCCTATGTCGAGTCTCGGCCCATTTAACACTTTTCTTGTTCAATACGAAGGCTACACCCTTTGCATTAGGTTTATCTGGGTCTATACTAGATATGAAGAGTAGTTGCCTATCGAAGAGAAGGTTCAGTTCCTTTGTTCTCTCCTCATCTAGGTGGGTTTCCTGTAGGGTTAGGACATCTATGTCATTTTCTCTCATTATCTGACACATGCAGTACCACTTTTGTCGTGTTGTCTGTGATCCACCACCTTTTATGTTTAAAGAGGCAAAGGTCAATGCACCTTTCCTATTTCTGCCGACCTGTTTTGTAGTCAGGGGGGGGGCGACCCCCTGTTTTGACCCGTATTTTCAGTGTAGATGTCGTTACCAACTATCTGAAACTGTGTCTGAGTCAGCCGCGCTCCATCACCGATCCCTCCCAGGCTGTCATCGGGGCCCTGGTTGATGGTATTCCCATAGGCCTCTCCTGCCTGGGCGGGGAGGGAACCATTGCCGAAGTTGTCATCCAGGTATTGTGTAAAAGTATTCATTGTTTCAGGATTGGGTTTGGGTAATGTCGCCGGGTAACCGGAGACTTAGGCAGGGCTGCTGCCAACAGCACTACCCTCGTGAATACGATGCCGTCCGGGCATTTCCCAGCTCAGTCGGGGAGCCTAGCTAAAATTACCTGTCGCCCATGGGCGCAGTAAATTCATCTTAGTTTACAGGTTCGGAGTGAGGATACGATTTTTGTATCTTATAGGGTTGCAGGGGGTGCGCTACATAATACTACCGACGTTCATAACCATTATCTGTGCGGCCTTGGAATCTACCTCCGGATCCTCTGTTACCGCCTCTGAAGTAGCCACGACAACCTCTCTGCTCACTTGTAAATCTACTTGAATGTGCGAACTCGGCGGTTTCTTCGAGTGTTCTATCCTTATTTGCCAACCAGCCTTCGAGTGAGGAGTACGGGCAGTTGAAATCTTTGTGGTCCGCCCCTTTGCATTTGAAACAATGCAGGCAACGTTCCTCCACAACTAAGGTAGCGCTTCCATAGTCCATATCTGCGAAGGTGATGTTACGCAGGCTTTGTAGTAGGAAGAAGTAGCTTGGCCATGTAATGTTTGGGTGCTGGCGGAAGTACAGGTTCCACAAAGATTTGCGTACGAACTGTTTTTTCGGAGGGTTAGCCAAGACCTCAGGTTTCGAGTAGTGGATTTCTATAGCGGATATAATAGATGTCGCTGGTCCTAGGTCGTGTTGTGAGGTGTCGTCGCCTGTGAGCTTACTCTTTAGGGATGCGATGAAGGCGTCATTGGATAAAAGAGAGTCCGTTACTATGCATGTGACTTCTTCTTCGGATTCACGGATGGTGATGTCATCCTTAACGCTGAGCGTGAAGCCCTCAATCGTGCAGAGGAATCTTGGGATAGAGGGGATGTATGGCAGGAAGAAGGCCGAGAGTTCCGGTGTTGAAATGATGCTGTTGTTGGACACAATCTCGAAAGCTCGTTCGGATAGTCCGGAGACAAGGAAATGGAAGGGCGGCTTCTGCCGCTCATACCTGGCTGATGACGCAAGGGGTTTCTCCTGTTGGGGGGAAGATAATTTAGCCCTCTCTCCAGTCATCTTCAGGATCAACTCCTTGAGATTTTCACTAGTCACGACCAGGTCGTCCATCTTGCTGCCTTGCCAGCTGCGGACCCAGAATTTTGGGTCCGGATATTGATCGAAGTGGGATCTCTGTTCTGGACGCAGATTGTACCATGGAGGGGTGGACAGGTGTATCTCGGGGAATCCCCCGATAGGTGTCGCTGTTCGGGTCAGGCTGGCTGGGAGTCTAGGTGTGGATCTTGCGGTCTGGTTGGCAGGGGCTGTACTATATGATTGGGCACGAGTCTGTGTGGAGGGTGGGCTAGACTCCGGCTCGTCTGCTTCGCAGGGGTTAGTGGATTTAGGTCCCTTTGGTACCCATGCTGGGTCCTGGCCTCTGGCGTAGTTGTCTGGCTGTATAGACTGGAGAGGGGGGTTGACCATTTGTGAGTTCGGGGATTGAGGAGGGGGGGTGGAGTGGTCTACCATGGTTGTATCCCCCTTACCATTGTGAATCCAGTCCATCATGTCACCAGGGTCGGGAACGGACTGTCCAGTCAGGTTTGGGGTGGCTGGGTTTGTGGATAGGAGGGATCCGTCAAGCCCAACGTCCAGTTCCTCCATACTTGAGGAGGGGGCAATTGTCTTGTTCCTCTTCTTCTTTTCGTGACGCCTTACTCCGGCTTGCTTTTCAGGGCTAGCTTCCTGAAGCCTTTTCCTAGCGTCGTCTGGGGGGGGGTCGACATAGGTGTGTTAGTCTGGAGATGTTGTTGGTATTTGTTACGTGGTATTCAGGAGAATCACGGTCTCATGCCCTGGCTTGCTCCAGATTTCAAATACCCAGTCGCGCATGTGTTTTCTGGTATATGCAGGTGTTTCCAGGGTGGGCGTTCCCGGTCAGGGTCGGTATGTTGGTTTTGGGGGGTTATCTCCTAGAGGAATGCATCATGAAAGTTCAACATGCCCGGTTGGGGTTTGGCCCTCTATAGGTTTGCGTTTAGTTGGCTGACGGGTCTGGGGGGGCCCATGTTGTGATCAGCCTGCTGAGGCAGGGCCTCTGTCAGAGGTTGGTTCATTGATAAATGCGATCCGGCGGGTCAGGCGCGGACGCTGCAACCATTGTCAGTGGTGCACATGGTGGTATGAGATCAAGGGGCCCCCCTCATATGATTTCACGTTTGGCTTGTAGTTGTACTTGTAACAATGAACAATGGCTGTTCAGTTGAAATGAAGATTGAGGTTGATTAATATGGCGTGTTTATGAGATGAAGCATTCACTTATTTGTATTCTGGTGCATCGTACAGCTGGACGGCTTGCTGTATTACAGTAACTCACATCGTTCCAATCTGCATAACTCCTCATCACGTTTTCAATAATGCTTTGAGAAGGATTGTGAGTATTCCATCTTCCGTTAATCCATGGTCTAATTTTATTAGTGCAGGTGTCACGAGCCACGCCTACGCCACCCCGAACCCCCAGTAAGTCCTGCCTGGAACCCCTCCTTTGAGACCCAACCCCCTAGTGCACCTCCGGAACACATCGGGACAAGACCGACTAGATCCAATGCCACCCCGACCAGGGCCGACCTGGCCCAACCCGATGCTCAACCTCCGGATAAGGCCCGAAGCCCCGCCAACACGCCACGTGCCCCGGACGCCGCCCCAAGCCTCGATCGATCATGCCGGAGGCCGCCCCCCACTTGACGCCGCCCTCCCGGCGCCACTCCCGAACCCGGGCAATACACCGCAACCCATCTACGCCCCCCGGGACTACACGACCGCAGAGGACTGACACCCGGACAATACGCCGCACGGGACGCACCACATGGAAGGGGGTACGGACCTTACCCAGGGGGCCGGAGCTCAGCCGGCACCTGGTACTTAACCCGCAGCTCGTAGTACGTTACGGTAGTCTTGATATTGCTATAACTCGTCTCTATACTCTCTTGTCTATTTCCTACTTGTCTCAATCTATCTGCTTTACTCTCTCAAGTCTCTCGGCTCACTAAAAGTCTCACTTCAATTTTAACTTAGTTTCCTGGTTTCAGTCTCAGTCTCCCGGTCTCAGTCTCTTTTTCCGATCACCCCTCCGCCCTAGCAAGGCTCCGCCCACCCCTGCCCCATATTCCGGACTTAGCCTGGGATCCCGCTCCACCTCTTCCTACGAACTCCAGCGCTCCATAGCCACCCCACACCCTACTTAAAACTCCGGAACTCACCCGGAGACTCTCCGTAGACTTCGAGTCCGCCTAGTAAGGACCGGCTCGCCCCCGGAGGCCCCCGTCGTCAGCGGAACCTGACATAATATCAAGACTCCCCCTTACCCCGTTCTCGATGTCCATGTACACCCCCGTCTACTATCCCGTGGGCTACCAAACCGATGCCTACGGTCGCCCACTACCTGAACAATATAGCCACAGTACCCCCCAACCCATATACCCACCCCCGATCCCCAAAATCTACCCCGCACCCCGATTCTGGGCCCCAACCTGAATGGAGCCTACGGCCCCTCGGCCAGCCAGCTCCTGCACCTTCCGGACTGGCGGATGTACGCCAACCCTCCCGTCAACTCTGGCACCTACAGAATGGTACCCGGGGGACTCCCCGAAACCCCGTGGGGAGGATGTACGCCAACCCTCCCGTCAACTCTGGCACCTACAGGATGGTACCCGGGGGACTCCCCGAAACCCCGTGGGGAGCCACTCTACCTCCTGCCAGCAGAGGGCCATTCGCACCCTGGCCGCAGGCCGCCCAACCCCAACCACCCCCCTCGAATACAGAAACTCTGAAACTGCTCCAGAATCGGCCACGTCCCATGGCGGCCCCGCCAGCCCACCCTCTGACCTCCCCTCTGGAGCGACGAATGGAGGATTACCTCCGACAGCGAGACGAAGTGCTGCGTGTGCTCTGCACCTCCCCAGAGGAGTTCGCCCGACGCACGCGCGCCCTCTTGGTCACCCTCAGCAACCACGACCTCCGGGGCACGCTGAAAGAATGGGCCAACTGCCTCCTCTGCTTCTACGACCAATTCCTAAAAGGGACCCTCCCTGACAACACCAAAAGAACGCTGCAAGTGGACCCGACGCTCCGGGACAAACTCCAGAGCCTGATAGACAAAATCCACACCAGCCCCAACCCCCGCCGCTTCGAGGACCCCCTGGATCCGGCCCGCTTGTTCCATGTCCAGAGGGACAAGCCCCGCTCAGGTACCCGAGGGAACTCCCCGCCACGAGACCAACGGCGGCAGGAGGAGCTCAACGCCGCCTCTGCCACCCTGCGGTCCCTAAACCCGACTGGGGGCCTCTTCGACCAACTCGCCGCCCACACCGTCGGACTCTCCGCCCGCCTCCGAGCCTACTCAGTGCCCGGCACCTTCAACACGTGGGCACAGGCGGCCGAAGGCAACCCCCTGCCTCTGGGAGGTAAACCCCGACCCGAGGGCGACGACACCTCAGACGACACCCTCTTGTACATTGACAAACCCCAGAACCCGGGACCCCCCTCCCGCTACCGCCCCTGAATTTAACCGCAAACGCCCACCCCACCTGGACCTACGCCCCTCCGAGGCTGCAAAGGACCCCTGGGACCCCAGGACGACACCCGGCCACAACCAGCCCCGCCTCGGCCCCCCTTCGGGCCAGGACCCCCCCGGGCCTTCCCCGACCACGGGCCCCCCCGACCCTCGCATGGCCCCGAACCGGGACCCCCTCGACCCCCTTACGGTCCACTCCCCCAACATCCCGGACAGGGCCCCCATCCACCCCCTCCCCCCCGGGACGACCTCCTCTCGCTGCCCACCCCCTCGGACCCGACGGCCCCCCGCCGCCCCCACGGGAGCCCCCCAACCCCCAATGGGCCCCTGGACCCCCGCCCGGGGGGCACGGCCAGCCCCCCGGAGGAGGCCCGCCAGACGGAGGACCTTCTGGGGGATGGGGCGCCACCGCCGGCGCCTTCCCATCTTAGCAGGGAGGAGGGAACCACTACTACTATTACTACCACGCCGCTCCCCCCCCGTGCCCACCGAACCTGCAGGACGATACCCGGGACGCCCTCGCCCAAGAAGGTAAGCTCGACATACAAAAGCCCGAACCCTTCCACGGACGTGACCCCCGGAAGTGGCGAACCTTCCTGATGCAGTGCCTCAACATGTTTCAAGCCAAACCCGTCACGTTTCAGCTCGAAGGATCCCGCGTCGCATTCACCGCCTCGTACTTGCAGGGACTGGCCTTCGATCACTACACGGCCCTCCTCCGGTTCGACCCCAACAACCCCGTACTATCCCAGTGGGCGGCCTTTGTGCAGGAATTCTCCGGCCGCTTCGGCATCTTCGACACTGTTGCGGAAGCCGAGGAAAACCTCTTCAACCTCCGAATGAGATCCGAGGAGCGCTTTGCCACCTTCATCGTCCGATTCGAGAAGGAGGCCTATGAGACGGGCTGGAACTACAACGCCCTCCGGTTCGCCCTCCGGCGAGCACTCCCTCAGCAAATCAAGGACGTCCTCCGCCTCGCACCCAAGCAGGCAACATACAACGGCTACAAGGCACTGGTGACCCAGATCGACCAGAGGTACTGGGAAGATCGCAACAAGTACTCCGGCTCTCGAGGCCAGTGGGCCCCTCCGGGAGGAACTTCTTGAAAAGCTAATCACTCAGGAGTCCCTAGCCAGGTGCCACAAGACCCCACCACGCGTCCGACCCCAGAATGAGGACCCCCTGGACCGCCCCGCGCCCCGGCACCACGACCACCAGCCGCCCTCAACGCAGCTGACATCAACGATATCCCCAACCCCCTCCCCGGAGACCCCGACGACCCCGACGTCCCAGCCGACGAACACCCCGAAGACAACGAAGAGGAAGCTCTTCGTGCAAACCGAGTCAGGGACCCCGACCGCCCCTGGATCAATGTTCCTGAAGATGTTCAGAAATAGCGACGCCGGAAGGGCACCTGCCTCCTCTGCGGGGAACCCGGACACTTCATCAGCAGTTGCCCAAAGCGCCAGACCATGGGTCGGGCCGTCTGGACCATCAACGGAGAAGACTGCGATTTCCAATTTACGGAAAACGACCAAGCGATTTAGAACTAGAAGACATTCTGAATCGCAGTCCAGACCCCGACGTCTTCTCCACCCCGGTTTCCCATCTTCGCGCCACAGCTCAACAATCCTCGGACACCCTCCTGGCCCACCTCCCTTCACACTCCCCACAATCCCTCCTCCTTCATACCACCCTCGCCTCCTCCCCGGAGCCCGTCAACACTCTCGTTGACAGCGGCGCCACCGACAACTTCATCGATGAAGCCTGGGTGGCCCTTGCCCCCCAGCCCTCCCAAAGGCTCCCCATTCCCATCCATCTCCGACTCTTCGACGGAAACTCCTCCTCCACTGGCGACATCACCCACTTCGTGCAAATGCCCGTGACCTTCGCCTCCGGCCATCATCAGACGCTCCGGCTCCTGGTCACCAGGCTCCACGCCGCCGCCCCCCTTGTCCTTGGACTCCCATGGTTGCGTGCCACCAATCCCCGAATCGACTAGAGGACCCTCACGCTTGCCCTCGACTGAGACGCAACCCAAGAAGCAATCCCCTTTGAATCCCCGCCACCTCCAACGGGCCCGGAGGACCCCCGGTGCCCCTGGGAGGAGCCCCCCGGCCTCCGCTCCTGGGCCACCCGCTCTTTCGTGATCCATGTCCGCCTCGGCGCCACCACCAAACGTCTCCCTGCCCTCGTCGATAGCGGAGCCACCGGAATGTTCATCAGCGACCGTCTCGCCCTTCCCCACACCCAGCTCGACAAACCTCTCGGCCTCCAGCTCTTCGATGGGAACAACGCCACCGCCGGACTTATCACGAAGGGACACTCCACCACCATAACGCTAGACAATGACCTAACGTTCCCGGCTGACTTCCTGGTCACGCGACTCCCCAAAACGACCCCCATCGTCCTAGGCCTCCCTTGGCTCCGAGAGGTAAACCCCGACATCTGCTGGGAAGACCTCACCATGACCTTCCCTAACCTGGGGGCCCGCCTCGCCGCCGCCATCCACCTCTACCCGCGGGCCTCGGAAGACCCGAGACGCCCTGAAAACCCCCGAAGGGAACCCATCAAGTTTCCCCCCAACATCCCTCGAAATCGTTACAAGGGGCCTCACTACCCCGCCTGGAACCACCAACCCCCTGGGCCCAGCTCCAAACCCAACGACCCCCCCGACTCACCGGGAACCCCGGACATCAAAATCATCGGCTGCACCCCCTTCGCACGAATTCTCCAGGACGGCACCCTGGCCTACCAACTCCAGGTATCCCCGACGCTACCTGAGGAACACCTCTGGGCCGAAAACACCGGCCCCGACGCTAAGACTGAAGACCAACTCCTTGCCGAAGTTGTTCCTCCCGAGTATCACGAGTTTGCTGACGTCTTCTCCGAAGGTAGCGCCAAGGACCTCCCCCCGCACCGGCCGTACGACCACAAGATCGACCTCGAGGACGGCGCGAGTCCCCCGCTTGGCAAAATCTACAACATGTCCGAGGTCGAGCTCTGGGCACTCAAGGACTACCTCGACGACATGCTTGGTAAGGGTTTCATTCGCGCCTCGATCTCCGCGGCTGGCGCACTGGTTCTCTTTGCCAAGAAGAAGGACGGATCCCTCCGCCTCTGCGTCGACTACCGGGGCTTGAACAAGATCACCAAGAAAAACCAATACCCCCTACCCCTCATCGGAAACCTTGTCGACCAACTCAGCAAAGCCAAGGTTTACTCAAAGATCGACCTCCGGTCGGGCTACAACAATGTCCGGATTGCCCTGGGACACGAATGGAAAATGGCCTTCCGCACCCGTTACAGCCTCTTTGAATATCTGGTAATGCCATTTGGAATGACTAACTCCCCCGCAACCTTCCAGTACTTCATGAACGACATCTTCCATGACATGAACAACGTCTTTGTCATTGTCTACCTGGACGACATCCTGATCTATTCGGACTCCCTCGACGAACATCGAATCCACGTCCGACAAGTTCTCGAACAACTCCGAAGTCACAACCTACACGCGAAACCGGAGAAGTGCTCGTTCCACACTACGGAAGTCGAATACCTCGGCGTCATTGTCACCCCGGACGGAGTTCGCATAGACCCCGCAAAGGTTGAAGCAATCCTCAACTGGCCGCCTCCAAAAAACGTCAAGGAAGTGCAATCCTTCCTCGGGTTCGCAAACTTCTACCGACGCTTCATCGACAACTACTCCGGTATCACCAAGGCCAACCAGCTAACCCGGAAGGATATCCCCTGGGGGTGGGACAGTAAGTGCCAAAGTGTGTTCACCTTACTCAAGGAAGTTTTCACTTCAGCCCCGATTCTCCGGCACTACGACCCCGCCCTCCCGGTTGTCCTGGAGTGCGACGCCTCCGACTATGCCATCGCGGGTATCCTCTCGCAAATGGAGCCGGACAACCAGGAGCTCCGACCCGTGGCCTTTTACACCCGATCAATGATCCCGGCCGAGCTCAATTACGACATCTACGACAAGGAACTCCTCGCGATTGTCGAAGCCTTCAAGCAATGGCGAGCTTACCTCGAGGGTACCCCGCACCGGATCCAAGTCTACTCGGACCATAACAACCTGCAGTACTTCACGACCACCAAGCTCCTCAGCCGCCAACAAGCCCAATGGTCCGAGGTCCTCTCGGAGTACGATTTTACCATCCACTACCGTCTCGGACGACTTGGAGCCAAGCCCGACGCCCTCACCTGACGACCCAACGTCTACCCCAAGAAATCCTTCGAAGCCGAGCGAAACGCCTTCAACCACCGCGTGGTGATCCCTCCTGAGCACCTCAACGCGGTACTGATCCTGAACGAAGAAGGCATCCTGAGGCAAGTTCGGGACGCCCCCCAAGATAGCTACTTCGCCCAGCACGACCCCCGGAACAATTTCCCCAACGGACGAAGCCCCGACCCCTCCTTCACCCTCTCTCCGGATAACAAAATGCTCCTCCGGGATGGCCGCATCTACGCCCCGGACTTCAAGCATGTACGCCTCGACATCCTCCGACAGCACCACGACCACAAGCTCCGTGGCCACCCGGGAATCCGTAAAACACTCCAACTTATCTCCCGCACTTACTTCTGGCCAGGAATGAAGAAGGACGTCACCCGGTACGTCCAGGCGTGCGAACCCTGTCTCCGGGCCAAAGTCCCCCGGCACCGCCCCTGCCCGTGGGGAGGCGCCCGTGGTCATCCATCTCCATGGATCACATCGTCGAGCTCCCGGAATCGGAAGGGTACGATGCCATCCTTGTCATTGTCTGCAGACTCACCAAGCAGGCCATTTTTGTCCTGTGCCACACCACCGACGACGCCCCGAGATTCGCCCGGCTCTTCCTCAAGCACGTGTTCTCGAAGCACGGACTACCTGACGACATCGTCTCTGACCAAGGCCCCCTCTTCGTCTCGAAGTTCTGGACGTCCTTGTGCAAGGCCCTCAGCGTCCAGACCAACCTGTCAACCGCTTACCATCCGGAGACCGACGGCCAAACTGAACGCGTCAACCAGACCCTCGAACAGTACCTCCGGATCTACGTCAATTACCTCCAGAACGACTGGCACGCCGAACTCCCTCTTGCCCAGTTCACTTATAACAACACCCCCCACTCCGCCACCGGAGTGTCCCCTTTCTTCGCAAACAAGGGATACCACCTCCGGTTGACCCTATCCCTCCGGGATATCCCGGCCCATGCTGCCCATGAAGCGGCCCAGGACCTCCGGAACCTCCACGAATTCCTCCAGAGTGAGATTGACATCGCGAATAAGGCCTACTCCAAGCATGTGAACCCCTGGCGGGAAAACACGCCCGACTGGCCCCCCAGGACCCTAGTCTGGCTTGACCGACGCAACCTCCGGACCCGGCGCCCCTCAGTAAAACTTGACCACAAACGCTTCGGCCCCTTCAAGATCGTCCAGAAGGTATCCTCCCATGCCTACCGGCTCGACCTCCCTCCAGGCCTCAAGGGGCTGCACCCTGTGTTCCATGTCTGACTCCTCGAGAGACACGCCCCGGACCCGCTCCCGGGACAACGCCCCGACCGACCTCTGCCCCTCAAAGTAGACGACGAGTATCACTACGAGGTGGATCATGTCCTCGACTCCCGAATCATCCGCAGGCGGGTAAACTACCTCGTACGATGGGTCGGCTACGGACCAGAAGACGACACCTGGGAACTCGCAGGAAACCTGAGGACCGCTCCCGACAAGCTCCGGGAGTTCCATCGGGCCCACCCTGGCAAGCCCCATGCCCCCTGGGGCTGAAACCCCACAGACAGCCTACAAGGGCGTAACCCCTGCCTCTGGATTCACCCGGGATTCAACTCCCACCCATAAGTTTCCTCATCCTCTTCCCCTGACTCTTATTCCCCTATGCTTACCAAAAAACCCCAGATGTTTATATACACGCTACTACTACACTAGATACAATGCCCAACTCTTATTCCCCTATGCTTACCAAAAAACCCCAGATGTTTATATACACGCTACTACTACACTAGATACAATGCCCAAGAAGAAAAAGAAGAAAAAAGACTACCAAGACGCCCCCTACGACCTCAAAGGTCCTCCGGCACTCCCCGACGCCACCGGACGCCTCCCTCGACACCCCCGACTCCGGGGCCGCTGGGGGAGCCCCCATCGCAGCCTCCATCGACAACAGGACCACGGCCACCCGCTCCTCGTATGAGGGGAG
Organism: Macrolepiota albuminosa; assembly: GCA_027475525.1. Taxonomy (NCBI): domain Eukaryota; kingdom Fungi; phylum Basidiomycota; class Agaricomycetes; order Agaricales; family Agaricaceae; genus Macrolepiota; species Macrolepiota albuminosa. The sequence continues at coordinate 1,149,603 of JAMWFC010000037.1, read as the reverse complement.
GGGCTCCCCCGCATCCGTTGCCATCTCCACCCACGACCCCGAAACAATTACATTGCGCCTCCGGTGGGCCGCCAGTAATCGTCCCCACTGCTTCAACCCTCGATTCACCTCCGTCGACGAAAGCCCCGGCGTTGCTGCAAGACCCTGCTGGACGAAGGCATACGCCGAAGCCCCTCCGTCCAGCAGGAGATGGTGTTCTCGAGCCCAACCTAAAACAGGATCAGCCGGAACCCCAGGACGCGTGCAAGGTCACTCACGCATAGCCTTGCCACGGGCGGCTGCCACGCTCCCCACCAGCCAGCCCCGGCGATGCACCAGGGTCGCCTGGGCTCCCTCCACCCTCCCCAGCAACTCCCTCAACTCTGCCTCCCACGTCTCCGACACCACCTGTCCTGACCCTACCCCGTCCCCTTGCTCCAAGCGGGCCCTCAAGCCCGCCACCTCCACCTCCAAGACCTCCCAGGCCCGCACGACCACGCCCATCTCCTCCTGCAACCCCTCCCTCGCCTGCCGCTCCTGCTGGCCCTCCTCGACAATGTCCCGGAGTCACGACAGCAGATGGCGCTCCCGAGCACCGGCCTCCTTGAGCTGACAGCGGGAGGCAGCAAGGTCCTCCTCTGCCCCGGGTACGCGTGATAGGCCAGACACCGGACAACCAGAGGCGGGGGAAAACACTCGTCTCGGGAGGCTCGAAGGACCCGCGACCCCAATCCCTGGAGACCCTCGGCGACGTTGGGCAGGGGGCACGTCGTCCTCATCCGACGAGTCTCAGGCCCGTCGCTTGTCCTTGTCGACCTCAGCCCCGGGGGACCCTCGGCGACGATGGGCAGGGGGCGCGTCCTCCTCGTCCAACGACTCTCAAGTCCGTCGCTTGCCCTTATCCACCCGCCGGGCCGGGGGCGACTCTGAAGGCGACGACTCCGGAACAACCCGTGGTGCGACCGCACGACGCCCGCAGGGGCGACGACGTGCGACTCTAACCCCCTCAGCCCCAGCCTCCGGAGACCCCCTGGCTCGGGCCCTGGTCCCGGGGCTCTCCCGCAGCTTCTCCATCACCCAATCTTTGTCCCATCCCTGCTCCCGGGCCATGCAGCGCGCCCGCCACGCCAACACCACCAAGCACCTCTCGTGTCGAAGGCGGCACGCCACGCACATGGAGGTATCTCGGCGGGACCCTGCCGTAGGCTCCTCGAAGACACAAGACACCCCCCGACGCGCACACATCACACACTACAGGGGTCAGCAGAAACCTTTCGGAAGGCAGACCCACGCACCGAACCCGCTGCCTCGCACCAAGCTCGCTCCGGCGGCCCCTGATATCGCCCCTGAGCCGTCGCAAACTGCTCCGCCGTCACCTGGGCTTGGGGGATCCGCTGTACCACCGGAACCTCCCACACTTGGCCCATGCTGAGGGTGGGTCGCCGCTCGACTCGGACCAAAGGGACGGGGATGGAGGGGGACTGGACTGTCGAGGGCCTGGCGACCGGTGCCGGGTCCGAAGTTTGAGAGATCCTCCCTGCAATGGGATAACGTCAGCAGTATCGTGAGAGCCTCGCCGGAATACCCACGGGCAAGTTCCTCAATGTGCCGGCAGTCCCGGCGTCCCTCGTAAGCGCTCCGACGCACATCGTACTCTTCCCAGGCGGCCAGGGAGTTATCCCCGGCCGGGGGAGGGGTTGGGGAGCGGAGAGGCGTCTGTTCGCGCGACATGGGAAGACAGGGAGCCTTCCAGGACTGACGCTGCCCTTTTCTAGCCCCTCGACTGATGGCATCAACCTTTGAAACTTTGAATTCAGCTCCCATGAAGAAGGGCACTCCCCAACGCCTCATAGGTGTCAGGTTCCGCTGAGTCGGGGGCTTTCTGGGAAAGCAATCGCCCTTACAATGCGGACTTGACCCACGGATACTCGGGTGTCTGGAACTCCGGGGCTAGGACTCCGGGGTTCAAGACGTGGACAGGGAAATCCCGGAAGAGGGGACTTAGTCCGGGGGTTTTGGGTGGTGGTAACTGGGGAGTTCGGGTGGGGGTCGAGTCGTGAACCGGAGGTTCTAAGACGAGACCAAGTTAGTAAGTTAAAGTCGCGAAGTGCGTACCAGTCTTAGAGCACGCGAATATCCAAGCGTGCCAGTCAAGCGTGCCAGTCAATGCGTACCAGTCAAATAGAGGGCACGCAACAATCCAAGTAAAGCAAAGTAACAGTGTATGTAATATCAAGACTACCGAATACAACAGGGAACTGTGCTATAAGTACTACGGGACCGGGTCTCGGGGCTCCGGGGTGTCTGGGATGGGTTCCGGGGGTCATTGAGTAGCGGCAGGGGCTGTATACCGGGAT
>JAMWFC010000037.1:1063551-1147167 GCA_027475525.1 Macrolepiota albuminosa | reverse complement strand
ATGGGTTCCGGGGGTCATTGAGTAGCGGCAGGGGCTGTATACCGGGATCGCGCATGTGGGGCGCGCGATCAATTGGCACGGAGGGAGTTGTGATGCGTGATGCATGATGGCCAGGAACAATTCGCGTGATCTGATCGTTGATCGGGGCTGGTGGCGGCTGATGGCGGTCCTTGATGCATGTGATGGCAGTGTTGGCGGTCGTGATGGTGGGGCGTGTCTTGTGGGGTCGGAGGGAGGGTCCCAGAGGGTGTTCCGGGGGTGTCCCGGGGTGGGTCTGGAGGGGAGGGGTCGTGACAGTAGGGACTCAGCGCTAAAGGAGGGGGTGATGTCACGAGCCACGCCTACGCCATCCCGAACCCCCAGTAAGTCCTGCCTGGAACCCCTCCTTTGAGACCCAACCTCCCAGTGCGCCCCCGGAACACATCAGGACAAGACCGACTAGATCCGATGCCACCCCGACCAGGGCCGACCCGGCCCAACCCAATGCTCAACCCCCGGATAAGGCCCGAAGCCCCGCCAACACGCCACGTGCCCCGGACGCCGCCCCAAGCCTCGATCGATCATGCCAGAGGCCGCCCCCCACTTGACGCCACCCTCCCGGCGCCACTCCCGAACCCGGGCAATACACCGCAACCCATCTACGCCCCCCGGGACTACACGACCGCAGAGGACTGACACCCGGACAATACGCCGCACGGGACGCACCACATGGAAGGGGGTACGGACCTTACCCAGGGGGCCGGAGCTCAGCCGGCACCTGGTACTTAACCCGCAGCTCGTAGTACGTTACGGTAGTCTTGATATTGCTATAACTCGTCTCTATACTCTCTTGTCTATTTCCTACTTGTCTCAATCTATCTGCTTTACTCTCTCAAGTTTCTCGGCCCACTAAAAGTCTCACTTCAATTTTAACTTAGTCTCCCGGTTTCAGTCTCAGTCTCCCGGTCTCAGTCTCTTTTTCCAATCACCCCTCCGCCCTAGCAAGGCTCCGCCCACCCCCACCCTGTATTCCGGACTTAGCCCAGGATCCCGCTCCACCTCTTCCTACGAACTCCGGCGCTCCGTAGCCACCCCACACCCTACTTAAAACTCCGGAACTCACCCGGAGACTCTCCGTAGACTTCGAGTCCGCCTAGTAAGGACCCGCTCGCCCCTGGAGGCCCCCGTCGTCAGTGGAACCTGACAGCAGGCACGTTACAGAGCTCACATGAGCAGATTGTATCTATTCTGTCTGTATTTGGTATGTAATTCATCTTACTGGGCCTTATATTTTATGGCAGTTAAAATGTAGTTTTCATGCATCCAAGAAGATGATGGCAAAATCTCCAGCTTTTCTTGTGAGGATTTTGAGCCCAGAAGTAAGCATCAAAAATTTGACAAGACTAGATTGCCCTGGTTTGAGCATGAAAAATGGGCCCAAAAGCATGGGGACCTCCAATGCAGCAGGAATAGAGAATTGCTCTGTCAATATTTGCTCAACCTTAGTGAAGTCAAATGCAATATCCTCACCAGTCAAACTGCTCCCTCAGACTTTCCTAGTTCAGAGTGGGACAAACTCTTTCTAGGAGAAGCTGCCTGCTTTGACACCATATACAGTTCAGTTGGATATTTGAGAGCTCTTAGAGAGAATAGGCCTCAGGCCATTTTGGACAGCATGAGATTGTCTTTGGAGTCAGCAGTCCAACTTGCAAAGTTCAAACCAGTGGTAAATAGCTTGTTGCTGCCAATATCTATGCCAAAGCCCTGCACTTTGCTTTCCCAGACCAAGACTCCAAATTCCAATGTTATGTCAGTCAGAAATTTATTTGCTGCCAAGCATGAGAGTGCCCATGGGAAAGTCATTGCCTACAACAAAGCAGTTAGGACAAGAGTTGGAGGCAAAACAAAACTGCTACTTACTGACCAAAATGAATTCATTGACTTGCAAGACTCCAACCTTAATGTGGACAGCATCAACTATGGAAACAGTTGACTCTCAAGCACTAGATAAAGGAAAGTGGGCTCATGAAGCATTACAAAGAGCACAGTTTGCAGGAGGTGGAACATATATGAGGATGTCTGCTCAACTCTGGGGCATATTACTGGTCCCATCAGTGTAAAAACTGTGGAGGACCTCATCTTAGATACAAATGCACAGAGACACACAAGAATTGAGATGATTAGAGACTATAAACCAAAATACATTTAGTTCCATTACTTCAATGCTGAAGATGACTGGGCTTTAACTACTGCCACCTGGAGTGAGGTTGTTAAGCCTCTTCTCAAACTTCCTGAGAATGAATTGAAGAACCTTAGAACACAACAAACTCTTAGCAATCATCCCAAGCTCTTCAAAATAGTCACACCCATCAATGTTGATCCATTTGAGACTCTGCTGGAATTACATCCCAATCAGCCTTTTGTAAACTCTGTCATTAGAAGTCTAAGGGAAAGATTCTGGCCTTTTGTGGACATGCATGCTAATATGTATCCTTCTGTCTGTGTGTCACAATCCTCGTGACAAGTCCGAAAACCCAGAAGTCTCCTAATAACATACGTCATAATCTCCTTTTTTTCTTACTTCCCTATTCTAATAAAACATTTCTTCGATTTCACGAGTATCTCAGTTTCAGAACTTCCTATTCTTTTTCTCCTAAAAAACTACATATAAAAACCCATGTATTAGTCTATATTCGTTGTACAATTAACGCAGTTGTCTCTCTCATAAACTTGTTCTCTCTCTCTTGTTCTAAATTCTTTCAGATCTCTGAACGGGTTTCTGACAAAGTTTAATTGTACCACTATTCTATGGCAACAACTTCTGTCAACCTTGATTACAACTCCCCAACTATCCAGCCTCCCCTCTCAATCCAGACGCTTATAATCCCCAACTTACCCCTGTAATCAATTTCACTCAACTCGCTGGAAACTTTGACCCCACAGCGATTCCTTTTATGAATCAAGATCAAGTTCCAGGGACCAGGAACCCTCCTGCTATGACTCCAGAATTCACCGCTATCCTTGCCCAGCTCACGCAGAATCAGACGTTGTTGCAGCACAGTCTCATCAATGTCATGAACAAAGTAGCCCAACAACAACCTGAACAGCCAACTCCTGATCGTGGCAGTCATGTCAAACTTCGCGATGCGCGTATTTTTAGTGGGAAACACGGTGATGTCACTCCTTTCCTTTCTGAAGTCCAACGTATCATTCAGTTCCATGGTATATCCTTCCCCGATGACCATTCTAGAGTACTCTATGTCGGTCTCCATCTCAAGGATGGTATGCCTATTGAATGGTTTAACCATCTGGAACAAACCAACTCCCACTTGCTTTATGACTGGAATGGTTTCCTCCTTGCATTCCGACACAAATTTTCGGATCCTAGCTTAATTCAAAAGCCGAACTCAAGCTTGACACTCTCAAGCAAACTGGCTCTGCTCATTACTATCTTACGGCATTTATGGAACTTGCCAGCCACTTGGATATGACTGAACAGACGAAGATCACGAGATTTATGAAAGGACTTAAACCTTCTGTTAAAGACCATCTTGTCAACATCGTAGATCGCCCGCTTACACTCGAAGCCTGGGAGCCTCTCGTCATTTCGATTGATACCAATTTACACCAGCACAAAATCGAAAAATGTATCAAAACTGGCAAAAAGAAGAAGGATTCCGATGCTCACTACTCGAAACCAAGCTCTAACCCCGTTATTCCCACTTCCAATTCCAACTCTACTTCTGATGTAGTTTTCATGGACGTTGATGCAGTCACAACCGGTTCAAAGCCTCGTGGACCTCTCACTGCTGCCAAATGAGAACACCGCATCAAGAACAACTTATGTCTTTATTGCGGCAAGGAAGGCCACAAGGCGACCGATTGCTTCAAGCGCAAGGCTAAACATGGCAACTCGGAAAAAGCCAAGCCAAAGACCAACTAGTTCCAGGGTCTTTGGCATCAATGGAAGGAACCAAGCCACTTCCCCGTCGCTGCGAAAAGCTAAAGTTTGATAGGACTACAAATGGCAAATGGACAATTCGTGCAACTTCTTCTCCCAATTTTCTTTTACCCAATCATGTTCGCTTATCCCCTCATAATAAAAATCACTTTTTTATTCCAGTTACACTCTTTTTTACTCGAAGAAAACCTATCAAAACATACACTTTTATCAACAGCGGTGCTACGGCCTCTCATATCTCTGATACTTTTGCCTCCTGACACTCTTTACCTCATGCTCCTAAATCTTCTCCAATCCCCATTTACACCATTGACAATCGACCCCTGAATTCTGGACTATTGACTCATGACGTCATTACGCAATTGAAAGTCCGTGACCATCAAGAGGTTCTTCATCTCGGCATTGTCTCAATGCCTTATCCCATATTACTTGCCTTGACTGGCTAAAACAACACAATCCCTCAATTGATTGGGCTCACGGACAACTTTCTCTATCTTGCTGCGGTGCTAACCATGACTTCCCAGTTACCGTGTTTGGTCGGGGCTATGGTCCTATAAAACCTGGCGCTCACTCAGTCTCATCTATCGGTTCTCTCAGACTAGGCTTAGGTCTTACCAAGATGCCGACCCCCGAAATCATGAAGGTTCTTGATCCACCCTGCGACAAGAAGCCTCCTACCTTTCCTGATTATCAATTAACTTACCTGACTTTGTCAGCTTCCATTTTACAACCCCCGATTCAGAACGGCATTAGTCGTGAAGAATTACTTGCTATCTGGTCGACACCATCCTTGAAACTGGACCCGATTTATGGTCCAAAACCCAAGCCTATTAACGTTTCTTTTTGTTCTTTACAGCGTTTCAAAAAATATGCAAAAAATCAAAAAATATCTTGTGTTTGGTATATGGATAATGATGAACTTGAATTTCACATCAATTCTCTTTCCTCCTCACCACCATCAGACATTCTTAATCCTGACTCACCTCCTCCTGAACCGCCGCCTACTTGCCGAAAAAATCAAAACTCTAAAAACAAGGACAAAACTACCAGTCTTCTACCTCAAGAATTTCACAATTACCTTGACGTATTTGACCCGATAGAAGTCAACAAACTACCTGAGCATCAACCTTACGACATTGCAATTGACATTATAGAAGGCAAAACACCCCCATTTGGCCCTATCTACTCACTTTCTCAGGACGAACGAGCTGCCCTTTTCGAATACATAGAAGATCAACTTGCTAAAGGATTTATTCGATGGTCGACATCCTCAGCAGCCTCACCAATTTTATTTGTCAAGAGAAAGACAGGAGATCTACGACTATGTGTAGATTACTGGGGGCTCAATGCCATTATGAAGAAAAACCGTTACCCACTTCCACTTACCTCCGATTTACTCGATCGCGTTCAGGGCTGTGACAAATTCACTGTAATCGACCTAAAAAACGCCTTCAATCTTATCCAGGGGATGAATGGAAGACGGCATTTCGTACACACCTCGGACTTTTCGAATATACAGTCATGCCTTTTGGTCTCATGAACGCTCCAGCTACTTTCCAAGCTCTTATTCAAGACGTCTTATGCGATATACTCGAAATTTATTGTGTTGCGTACCTCGATGATATCTTAATATTCTCTAGACCTGGCGAAAATCATGAAGAACGAGTCAAGGCTGTACTTGAGCGCCTCCAAAATGCTAATCTATTTGCCAATATCAAGAAATGCGAATTTTTGAAATTACAAGTAGAATATCTCGGCTACATCATTTCAGCAAATGGAGTCCAGATGAACCCAAGGAAGCTCGACACCATTAAGAACTGGCCTCTCCCTTCATCCGTCAAAACCATCCAGCAATTCCTTGGCTTCTGCAATTTCTATCGGGATTTTGTGGCGCGATATTCTGAAATTTGTCTACCTCTTCATGCGCTAATGACAAAACAGAATAAGACGAGATTTCCTGGCTTAGACAATGAAGCACACAAAGCCTTCAAAAAACTTAAAATGGCTTTTACTACAGCTCCCGTATTATGTCACTTTGATCCCACACTTCCGTCCACCGTTGTCACAGACGCCTCGGACTATGCCCTGTCAGCCATCCACCTTCAACCAGATTCAAACTCTCTTTTACATCCGGTTGCCTACTATTCACGAAAACTTGCGCCTAGTGAAATAAATTACGAAGTCCATGACAAGGAACTTTTGGGCATTGTAGAAGCTTTTCGAGAATGGCATTCATGGTTGGTTGGCTCACCTCACACAATTTCTGTAATTACAGACCACGCAAACCTCCGATACTTTATGACTTCCCGCCTACTGAATCGACGGCAAGCTCGATGGTCCTCATTTCTTTCGGAATTTGATTTCCAACTGGATTTTGCCCCAGGAAGGAAGAATCCTGCGGATGCTGCATCCCGCCAACCAGACTACGAACCTAAAGAAGGAGATGAGACTTCCATCAATCAACAAAAAGCACTTCTGAACCTCTATCACACCACTCGAATTTTTCCTTCAGATATTCCTTCAGACGTTTCCTCGCTTTCAATCCATGCTCTTTCAACATTCTCTCTGGACAACTCTGAGCTCCTAGACAGTTTCAAAACTGCCTATCGTACCGACACTGAATGGCGCACCCTATTACAACAACACGACAACTTGATTACTCAACACAATGACCTTGTTTTCCATAATGGCTGCCTTTTTGTTCCTGCCTCTCTTCGTCCCAAGATCCTCCACTCTCGTCATGACTCTGTTATTTCCGGTCACCCTGGCCGAGCAGGCACTTACGAAAATCTTCGTCAAGACTTTTCCTGGCCCGGTATGCAAACTTATTCACGCGCCTACGTTAAGTCATGCGAAACTTGTGCCCGTATCAAGAACGCCACTCACAAACCTTATGGTCTTCTCCAACCTCTGAACATCCCAGAACGTCCCTGGCAGTCCATTTCTATGGATTTTATCACTAAACTCCCTCCATCACATGGTTACAACGCTATTTGGGTCATTTGTGACCGAATGACTCGTGCTGCTCACTTTATTCCTATCTGTGAATCCATGAATGCCCCAGAACTAGCTCGGCTTTACCTCGACCGCATTTTCCGACATCATGGATTCCCTCACTTCGTCATCTCAGATCGCGGTTCTATCTTTGTTTCCTCTTTCCTTACCAACCTCATGTCTCTCGTCGGCACCAAGATGCGTCCCTCAACTGCTTATCACCCTCAAACCGATGGATTAACAGAACGCACCAATCAAACCCTCAAAACCTATCTTCGAGCCTATACGTCTTACTAACAAGATGATTGGGTCGATTACCTTGCACTCGCTGAGTTCTCCTTCAACAACCGCACTAATTCCTCTACTCAGCAGTCACCTTTTTTTGCGAACCTCGGTTACAATCCTGATTTTGAAATCCAAATCACGGAACGCACCACCAATCCAGCTGCTACAGATTTGGCTAATTGCCTTCAAGAAATTCATTCCGAACTGCAACTAGAACTACAACACGCAAATGACTACATGGCAATGCACTACAACCGTCACCATATGCCTGCACCAGAACTCAAAGCAGGAGACCTTGTCTGGCTCTTACAACGCAATATCAAAACCACCCGTCCTTCAGACAAACTCAATTTTCGCTGAATTGGTCCCTTCAAAATTCTAGCTCGCCACGGACTCTCATCTTATCTACTTGAACTTTCAAAATCCTATTCTCGACTCTATCCTGTGTTTCATGTTTCTCTGCTCGAACCCTTCACCCCAGCCAGTTCCATCCCTGATCGACTACAATCTACTCCTGTTCCCCTAGCCGACATCATCCCAGAGCAACCACACAACATCAAAACCATCATTGATTCCTGAAAAGTTGGACGTCGTTTCGACTACTTCGTCTCATGGAAGAGATTACCAGACTCAGAAAATTCTTGGATTCCTCTTTCCGACATCCCTTCTGAACTCTACGAAATCCTCGAACACTGGCACCAACGCAACCCACGACGCCCTCATCCTCCACAAATCTACTTTGATCGAGAACCGGTGTCCTTAACCAATCTTCCAGAACCTCTTCCACATTCCAGAGTAATCCTTCATCATCCCATTTGTTCAGCCTCTCCTCCTCCTGCTCCCTCTCAACGCGACTTCGAACCTCCATTACAAACTACAACTCGATCTGGACGAATCGCACGACCACCAAAGTCCAAAGATTACGACTCGATCCTCAGAAGGGGATGATGTCACGATCCTCGTGACAAGTCCGAAAACCCAGAAGTCTCCTAATAACATACGTCATAATCTCCTTTTTTTCTTACTTCCCTATTCTAATAAAACATTTCTTCGATTTCACGAGTATCTCAGTTTCAGAACTTCCTATTCTTTTTCTCCTAAAAAACTACATATAAAAACCCATGTATCAATCTATATTTGTTGTACAATTAACGCAGTTGTCTCTCTCATAAACTCGTTCTCTCTCTCTTGTTCTAAGTTCTTTCAGATCTCTGAACGGGTTTCTGACACTGTGACATGTCAAATAGGACCCCAGAAGATTCTGCTGAGGCAGACTTTCTGAGGGCTCAGCAGAACATTGAGATTAAAAAACAAAGATTTTCTCCTTTATTCAGGAAAGCTCTCTACTAATCAATGACAAGTTCAGCTATTTATGCTGTTCCAAAGCCTTGTTCATCTGATTTTCAACTTGTGACTGATCTCACCATGGCAACATATTCCCTAAATTCTATAGTTCCTTATCAAAGTATTGCATGGTTCCCACTTGACAACTTGAACTATCTGGGGCAGTTTCTTTTGAGAGTTAAAGATTATTGCACTACTCCATTGATCTTGTAGAAATCTGATGTCTCAGAAGCATATTGTCTCATTTCAATGCACAAGATGTAGCAGATAAAACAAATTGTCATGATTGATGGAGAATGGTATGTTAATAGGTACAATTGTTTTGGAGGATGAGTGTTGCTGTACTACTGGGGATTGGTTAACAGTTTGATCACCTAGATTGCTAAAAAGTTAGAAATGTGTGGCAGCCATTTCTCCTCAATAACAACACATTTGGAGTGAATGATGAGGATGATTTTTTCCATTATGCACCTTATGACCAGTTTTTACCCACCAATCAGTGCAGATTGCTGGAGTTGTAGGATGAATTTGGTATATTTCACAAACTAAAAAAACAAGTCTTTGGATTGCCACTTGCTTTTATTAGAATCTTAGTTGACACCAGCAAAATGACAATGATTCTGCCAGCAAATGCAAAAGAGAAACTCATAACTGAGATGAGGCAATTTGCTGAGTTGCCCCAAGGAAAATCTATAAACAGAGTTGGCAGAGGCTAGCAGGGTAGATAAACTAGGAGTTGAACATATATTTTTTTTTGGTGGTATCACTACAGGCCATGAACAGTTCACATAGTCAGCCTCCACAGTTCAGGATAAAGCAATTTCTCACTAACAGGGTTCAGAAAGTTGTCTTGGAGAGGTTTTGGGGCCACCACCAGAGAAACACATTTATGCATGAGTGTGGGGCTCAGATTAACCAATACCCACTAAAACCACAGTAACCTTCCTCCAAGACCTTAGTGGGTTGAAGGATCCCTGTGCAAAATTCATCCATGTATCTGCTACTAGTCCAGATTTTGTTGCCCTCTTACCAAATCTTGCCATGTCTGTAGCTAGGCAATCTACCTTTATATGTCTTGCAATTGCAGATCTGATGCACTCTGTGATTTCATTTGACATTGCTGCTTGATCTAGGTCCGAGTCTCTACCAATTCTCCATTCACATCTCATTTTCCAAATTTTGTATGCTGTTTCTGAGATCAGGATTGTTTGGAAGCATCTGTTACCTTTATCTCCCTTATACTACCTTTTCATGATTGCACATCCAAGGATGTCACCTAAAGTCAGTTTCTTATATATAACAACTTTTTTTTCAAGAGTTGAACATATTTCTGCTTCTAGCCCTGTGCTTTGCCAATGTATACTTTAAACTAAATAATGTGAGGGACTTCTTCAATGTATGTATATAGTTAAATAAGGTTATAAAGGCAGATTTTCTGCAGGCCATTCACTATATGGAGCTTTTCAATGGCATACATATCCTCAAGTCAGTGGCATGGAATGAGTTTGACATGAATTTCATTATTGAGTCAGACACATGTTTAACTAGTTTGGAATTCTGGAACCTGTGCTCTCAGAGTAGTTTTTTTTGCACTTGCACCAAATGAGGCCCTAGATGATCTTATTTTTATCTCAAGGTGTTGATAGTTACTTCTGTCTTCTCACTGGAGGCATGGTGGCTCAGCTGGCACCATTGTATCCTTAGGGTTTGTATCTGAGTAGGAATGGCAAGATTGTTAGTTTGACTCTTGCCTATGTACTGCAGCCTTTGGTAGCAAACACTTTAGACACTGTATCTGGCTTATTCAACACTGCCAGGAAGCCACTGTCCTCATGTGCAATACTAGAGAGGCTTTGCTGTGCAGGCTGTTATATGAGAGACCAATTTGCACATGACTTGATGAATCAACGTGACTACCATGCTCATGTCCAATTAAAAAACGGGAGGATTCTCCAATGCAGAGGATTTGGGAGAGGGAAAACTGTACCTCGCTGACCAAGCAAGCTGTAGTCTGGGTAGGGGCAAAGTTAGATAACAAAGCAGTCCAGACCTTAAGTGGTTGTCTGTGAAACAAAGTCAAGTAGGGTTAGCCTTACAGTCACACTGACAGAACCAGATCGATAATTCGATTCTAGTACTACGAAGTATGACAGTAAAATTGGCTGCCTTATGTAAGGCAGCCAGCATGTATGTAAAGTAGTAATAACTAATTAATATAAGTGTATATTAATTAATTAACTAAAATATTATATGTTACATGCCCCCCTTTGAGACTGGTAATCAGTCTCGATGTAAAGAGGGACAATTTGTCCGTGTCACTAAGTAGGTCAATGTGGAGGCACTCTGGTCCTCCACGGCTCGAAAACGTCCAGGTCATCTGTCAAAAAATACAACGCCGACGTTAACCGACAGTATGAATTGAAAAAGAGATGAGCCGCCTACAAGGGTTACACAGACGGCGGACGCGACAACTCATGGACTGTATCGATCCTCATCTCATTGTTGGTGTTAACCGAGGATGATGAGGCGACGGGGCCCGACAATGTTGAGGCGGTAGGAGCCTGAACTGATGTTGAAGGGTGAGACGGAGAGGGGGGATATGGCCCATGTTGAGAGCGGTGTTGCCATAAGTCTCGATGGTTGGGGTTCATTCCCACCGGATAATATAGTCCACTTTCAAGGTACTCATGACCTTGATTGAATTCGCGGGCGAGGAGGGTGTGAAGACAAATCATATCATCATCGGTGGGCAGTCGCCAATCATCCCACCGCGTGATGGCTGGGGGCTCTCCATAGATGTCCAGTCGACGATGGCGTTCATCGTCGACCTCGCGGAACTGGTCAATGGAGGCTGTAGCTGCAAGGAATTGATTTTTGAGGTAGACCACGCCGAAAGTATAGGCGTGGTCTACCCACTCTAGAGGTACACGGTTGGCTATCATGGCACAAAGCACGTCAGCATCGGTGATGTTGACGGCACTAGCCGCATCAAAATATGGGGGTCAGAACTGGACATCAGTCCAGCTCATGGGTTCGAAGGGGGTACTAGGGTTGGCGGCGTCGTAATCAGCAACCGCCTCACGATACAACCCGGGATGCGCCAGAATCAAGGCCAACAGCCTTGCAAACCGTCCACGAGCTCTTCCCAAAGGGGACAATCCACGCGTCAAGGCGTGGCCCAGGAGAGTACGCCAGTGAATGCGATACGCTCGATCCACTGCAATGCCGTACACTGACTTCATCATTCCTGGCTGACAGAAGTAAAGTACGTTCTGCGCCAGCTTGTCCAGATCGAAGGTGAAACATACACCTTCGGAATCAAACCCGGAAAGCGTAAAAAATGGTCTTCTGGCTCGGTCCTTCCATCGCAGGTACCCGTCTGGGGTCGGCATGACCGTGATGTTCATGTGATGGGATGATAGATCCAGAGGGGGCAAAATGTGCTCGTACTCTGGTGAACACACCAGAGTCATCGTCCTATCCCTCACCAACGTATAATAGTTAATGCTGATGCGCTGAAACTTGCGCAACAGATAATAGGCCTCAGTGCGTAGAGACACTGAGGTGAACTTGTTCTGCGAAAGCTCATAAAGCTTTTGCAACTGCTGGGGATTCATCGGGAATCCCCTCGGTACCACTCAGTTCAACTCCTTTGAGGTATGGTAATACCTCTCTCCCTTTTCTTCCTCTTCATCGGGAATCCCCTCGGTACCACTCAGTTCAACTCCTTTGAGGTATGGTAATACCTCTCTCCCTTTTCTTCCTCGTGCGTCTTCACGGCCAAGGCTTCATCACTCACAAATACCGTGTTGGTGAGCCGGGAGTAGTAGAAATGGTGGTCAAGTGCCCCGCTGTAGAACCAGTTGGACCGCTCCACCAACGTCCTGCTGACAAACACCCCGAGGCCATCAGGAATACGGCCTGTGGCCTGCTCCTCCCGGTCTTTATCGACCTTTGCCTGCCGGGCGGCCTTGTGCTTCCTCCGAGCCTCCTTTTTGCGTTTCTTGTCTAAACGCACTTGGCGTTTAGTGGGGGTTTCTCCTTCTGAGGGGGTCTCATCTGATGACTCCCCATAATCACTCCCGTCACTCGGTTCATTCAGACCGAGCGCAGCCAACGTTAAAAGTCGCCCTTCGACCTCGGCGTCCGTCCTCATGTCCTTTATGGGAACTGCGGATGCATACGCCCTCAGTGGTGCCTCAAACTGCACCACTGCTCCAAACCGCATCACAACTCTGTCTGCTCCTCGCGGGACATCTGCTCCAAACTCCACTTCCGACAGGACCACCTCATCCTGCCGCTTCGCCCCTGACTGCTGGGGAGGTGCATGTGTTGACGAGGACAGTCCTCGTAAACTATTGTCAACCTCCACCAGCTTGTCATGTAACTCAGCCGGGCTCGGAGTGAGTTCTCCAGATTCCCGCACCCCAACTTCCGGTCCTGCATCACGCGCTCTGAGGCGTTTTGCCTCAGGTAGCTCCTCCGATGACGACGGACGCTTCTTCATAGCGTTCGTGAAAGTTTTAATGGTATTGTTGTTACGCTGCTGCAGCATAACAATCTCATCCAGCAGACCCGTAATTACCACCTGAGCCACCGGATCTGCTAAAAACGCGGACTCCAGTGGCACTCGCTGGCTGGCAGATATGAGGCGTCTCCAGACTGCCTCTGCCTGAGGATCCAACACCTCTGATGGCGTCCCAATCTCCTTTCCTTTCCCTTTCTCTGCGTATGATAAGCGCTGTGGAGATGGTGCACGACGAGGTGACAGAGATGCTCGTCGGGGTGGTGTTCGAGATCGGGGTTGACCTCGAGTCTGCGTCCTCACTGACGGTTCATCCCGTCTGTGCCCTACTACATCCCAAGGCCCGCCTCCTTGTGCCCCGGTACTCCTCGGAGGTGATCATCTCCGGTCTCTTCTATATGTCTCTTGTGGGGGCGGCGTCCTCTCTCGTTGTTGTCGAGGTTGCACCACCTCGCTCTTCACTGGCTGTTGACGCCCCGCGTTGTCGTCCACGTCCATGGGTGCTACCTGTGGCGCAGTTAGTGCTTTCTCATCTGAAAGGAGTGTACTTGCACTCTGGGTCTGCGTCTGTCCATGGGTGCTACCTGTGGCGCAGTTAGTGCTTTCTCATCTGAAAGGAGTGTACTTGCACTCTGGGTCTGCGTCTGCTGCATCGGCATTGGCATTCTCCACATAACCTGTCCTCCCATCTGCTGTCCAGGACCAGCTGGTCCTGGGAAGTATGGCATCTGGAAAAACTGTGGGTAAAACTGCGGAGGTTGTCCAAATTGGGCTGGGTTCTGCCCAAACTGAGACACCACTGGATACGACGCCACAGTCGGCGTCGTTACAGACTGCTGAACGTTTTGCTGGGGGCGATCCCCCCCTCCTCCAGAACCCTGTGGGTTCTGAGGCTGCTGCTCACTGGTCGTACGCTGGTAAGGGTACGACATGGTAATACGAAAATGTCGACGTGTCGGTGGGAAAAAACACACTAAATTCCCCATCATCAGGTTACATAACCTGACATGGTAATACGAAAATGTCGACGTGTCGGTGGGAAAAAACACACTAAATTCCCCATCATCAGGTTACATAACCTGATCCGAACGCCAACTCCGCATCACAATCCGCATTATCTCATCAGATAGATCAATCCCATCTTATCTATCCAGACCAACTGTGATCCGATCCGAATCAGCTAATCAGTCGATCCGAACTCCGACTGATCCGGCCTACATCTTATCACTGCCATCAATCTAAGCACGTGAGCGCTTAGCAAGCTGATTTGGGCGCTTCACACCCTGCAGTTCTAAGTACCAATCCAGCGCTGCCAACTTGGCACAAGTGTGATACGACTCCCATGTCGTATCACCCGCACTCCATCATACCTCGAACTCGAGGTGCGTTCCTCCCTGCCACCAATGGCCTAGAATATCCTTGAGGAACCATTCCTGTTCGTCACTGGCACCAAAGTCATATGGCTCGGGTGTCACCCGATTAGGGAACATAGCATCATCGCTTGCATTATATCGCCTAAGTAACGATACATGAAACTTAGGCACAATCCGACGTGCTTGCAGAGCTGCAGGCAGCTCCAGAACATAGTTCGATGTGCTTGGTTCCACGACCAAGACTTTGTATGGTCCAATAAATTTTGGACACAACTTCCTCGCCCTTCCTTTCGGAAGATTCGAGTTTTCCGTTGACAGGTATACTAACATCCCAGGCGTTAGCTCTGGTTCCTCACTCCGCCTATCATTTGCATGGCGTGCCTGTATAACATGCGCGGCAATGATAGTGTCGTGTGCATTGGCTAGATTCTCCAATGCTTGCCGTGCAAAGTCCTTCACCCCCTTGTGAACGACTCCATCCGTCTGCAGTTCGTGCAGCATGGAGGGCATGTACCCTCCATTGAGCTCAAATGGCGCATATTTCGTGGTCTCTGACACACTTGCGTTGATCGCGAACTCAGTTAGCGGTATCCTATCTACCCAGTCACGTTGGTCCGGTCGGACCACCGTACGAAAGATCTGAGCAATACTTCTATTTGCTGCGGTATCCTATCTACCCAGTCACGTTGGTCCGGTCGGACCACCGTACGAAAGATCTGAGCAATACTTCTATTTGCTCGCTCTGTCTGTCCATCCGTCTGCGGATGAAACAATGTAGACATGAGCAGCTTAGCTCCCAAGAGCTTGTGGAGTTCTCGCCACCAATGAGACATAAACTTTGCGTCTCGATTGCTTACGATCGAACTTGGAAGGCCATGTAGCCTTACAATCTCCTTCAAATAAAGCCAGGATAATGCGGACGCAGTAATGGTTGTGTGCACCGGTATTAAGTGCACCATAATAGTCATCCGGCAAATAACCACCCAAAGGTAGTTATAACCTTTGGACTCGGGGAATGGACCAACAAAGTCCATCCCAATGGAGTCCCATGGCTTCGTCGGAATGGGCAAGGAATGCAACTTCCCTGCTGGCTTCCTATTGCTGGTCTTTGACCGCTGGCAGAACTGCATCACTTCTTTCTGCATCTGAGGCCACCAGTACCATTGCCTCAGGTATTCCAGTGTTTTGTTGGTCCCAAAGTGACCAACAACCTCATGCGCTTGAGTGACAACCTGCGTGATTAATGTTCGGTCGCGTGGTAGGCACACCACGTCGTGCCCTCAAACATTCATTATCCGGACCAGTCCTTTCTCATCCACGCTGAAGCGTGGGTGGGAATTTGCGTTCTGCCGGACTTCCATGTAGAACGCATCACGGCTATAGCCCCTCAGTACCTTCCAGAGGTACTCATCGGTTTGAGGAACAGGAGGGTTACAATACTCTCCTGTAGGCGATAACGCATCAGCGAGCGTAATGTCGTGGCCATACAGTCCACGACTGCTCCCAGTCTCGTCCTGGCGTGGCATTGTCACCTCCTTTGGCTGAGCCTGCTCTAATTGCTCAGCTTCTATGTCTCGCCCCTCTTGCCGCTCCTGCAGTCGTCGACTGCGTCGCAGCTCGGTTGCTTGCATAGCACGAAGCTCGACCACATGCTCCTTCACCTCTTTGTAGCGATGGTACGGAAGATCATCGTCCTGTGGATCAATACAAATATCCGCATTGACATAATCATGTGTATTGTGGTGTTCACCAACTCTATCGCTCTCGAAATACCTCAAGAGACAGTCAGCTACCTTGTTCAGTTCGCCTTTGACATATGTGATGTCAAAGTTGTAGCGCTCTCGAAATACCTCAAGAGACAGTCAGCTACCTTGTTCAGTTCGCCTTTGACATATGTGATGTCAAAGTTGTAGCGAGACATATAGTCAATCCACTGGCGTTGCCGGGGGGACAACGTTGCTTGAGTTTTGAAGAACTCAAGTGCTTTATGGTCTATAATGATGTGGATCTTATATCCCATCAATTTGTCTTCCTACTTGAGGAGTGCCTCAAGTATCGCCAGCATTTCGAGCTCATGGACCGCATAATTCTGTTGGGCCGAGGTGAACTTCCTTGACATGAACCTAGCCGGTCGACAATTCTGCCAGGAACTTCCCTGGCCATACATTGCCCCTACTCTGGTCTTTGAGGCATCACAGATGAGCCAAATCGGCTCATCACGTCTGGGGTCTATGGGACGAATGACTGGCGTCTTTGAGCAGATCCTCTTGATCATCTCAAAACAGCGTTGGTGTATAGGTCTCCATATGAATGGAGCTCCGTTCTGCGTGATGGACATCAAAGGTCCAGTATACGCTGTTATATTAGGCAGACAGTTGCCAATATAGTTCACTAGTCCCACGAATCTCTGCACATCGTTATAGTTACGAGGCACATGCCATTCGCGTATGCGATCAATTTTGTCCTGGTCAGGGTGAATACCCTGACTGTCAATCTTATGTCCGAGGCAATCTACTGTCTCAGCATATAGTTCACATTTCTTCCTCTTGAGGTACAGCAAATTAGACCTCAGTCGCTCGAAAATAACACGGAGATGCTCTTCGTGTTCTTTGATTGAATCGGAGTATATGAATATGTCATCCAAATATATATGGACGAACCTCCCGATAACATCCCGGAAGATGGAGGTCATCAACCTCTGAAACGTTGCAGGAGCATTACAATCTCCTATCTGCATGATGTTGCTCACATATGTTCCCGTGATCAACGAGAACACTGTCTTCGGGATATCAGACAAGCGAATTCTCACTTGCTCATAAGCATCCGTCAGGTCAATTTTTGACCTGAACTTTGCTCTTGCCACATCCTCTCGAATCACTTCCTGATCCGGAAGTGGCGTCACGTCCTTTATGGTGTTGTCGTTGCGTTGGCAAGCATCCAACGCCGTTCTCAATGTACCATCTTTCTTCAGAATGCACAATAGCGGAGCAGCTTGGGAGGCCGGTTGGGCCTCCCACCAGTGGGCTCTCAGGTACCGATTGGTCTTGTCTCGGAGCTGCTGCTGTAGCGCCATTGGACATCGCAGCAAATGATATTTATACACCTTATTCTCATCAATAAGGTTGATTTCATGATTGACCTCACACCAAGGAGGTAACTCCTCCTTGGTTCCATTCAGAATATCCCCAAATTCCTGCTGCCACTGCGAGCGTAGGTCCAGAATGTCCTCCTTCGTAAAACCACTGGTTTTACCTTTGCCCTTCCGGTCCACATCCTTCCATGGATGCCCAGACAGCTTTGCTTGTACGGCTGGGTGGCCATACTTCTCTCTGAGGGCAGTAATCCTCAGTTCACTGTCATCCGGCGTGTGCAGTCACACAGGCACTTCCTTTTTGCTTCTCCGCGACGTCACCGACAGTCCGTCGAAGAATACCTCACTTGGTTGCGATATCTCGTCATCACTAGCCTGACGATATGACTCCTCCTTCAGCGTCCATCGTGGTCCATTCCACACATACATCGAGGCCACTAGCTCATTCCACTCAGCAGGCATTCGTGGATCAAACGCCTATTCAAACGTGGGATGAGGGACCGGTCAATCCCAGATTGACCGATTCGTATATGTGGAGGATGCCTCGTCCTCCATCAGTCCTTGTTTGTCACCCGTTACTAAGTCCTCGACCTTTACTCGCGACGACGTCGGCTGGCACTCTGTGCTTGCCGTGTGCTGAGGCCACTTGTCCTCAGGCTTACCCTGCCTTTCACACTCCATCTTGGGGCTCTCCCCCCTCTTCAGAGTATGTTCGTACTCTACAGCTTCACTCTCCAGCATCAACACAGCAGGACTATCCGTTGGCAAGCTCGCACAAGCTTGCTCCTCATCCTCTCCATCCTCCACCGTAGGCAGTTTCTTGCCTCTGCCTAGTCAATGTCACCTGACTAGCACCTTCTTCTCCATGGCACGGTGTCGATGGAGACGTCCATCGCCATTATCTATGGTCACTCGCACTGCAGGAATGGTGGTGCCATCCACCACTATCTCATTTTTCGTGAAGTCAAGCACAACCTTGTGCTTCCTCATATACGGCATGCCTATAATCATGTCGTAACAATCAAAATTTGCCACGTCAAGGTACTCTTTCGACCTTGATCTAGCACAGGTGATACTTGCCTGCGTACCAAACTGTACTGCAGCTTGGCTGCCCACAGTACTCAATTGAAGGAGTAATGGCTCCTTCAATTCACTCACAGAAATATCATGCACTTGGCAAAACTGAGGTGTCACCCCAGTAGTCGTACTACCTGAATCCCACAATGTCCACGCCTTGTGGCCATTCACTTCAACGTACGACGCCAGACACTCTTTGTCTTCATGCTTCAAAACCGGCCGTACCAGCTTCTCTGGAGCCTTGCGAAGGTGTACTTTATACACCTTCACATTGGCTGCTCCAACTGGTCAGTCTAGTGTGCTGGCCGGGTAGTCCGTCAGAGCTCCCATGAATTCTGAGTCTGACTCCCGAGCATAATAGTTGTTGTCGTATACGTTAACCTCAACGTATTCGTCACCCGACAACTCCTCTACCACAGAGGCGTTTTCATCCTCTGGTGCACCAGGACTGAGGTTCTCTACCTCTTTGTCTTCCACATCAGGTTCATTTCCTGAGTCTATCCCTTCAGCATCTGGGATAGCAGTGTGTGCCGCCCGTATATATGCACGTGGCTTAACCATAGGCCGTCCACCGCCCACTGGACATGCATTCGCGAAATGCCCGGGCTGGCCACATTTGAAGCACTTATTCGCCCTGAAAGGGTGAGCTGCTTCAAACTTTGGTGGCCCAGTTGGTGTCGGCACTTTAGCCTCACCAATAGTCTGGTGCGGCCGAGCACTCTCTCGGCGCGGACCCCTCTGAACGTCCTGCACTGGTGCATCCCTACAGTCCCCAGGCCGGTCACTATGGACGCGTCGTTCCTGCTGAGGTGCTGCTCTTATCACAAACCGCGGGTTTGTATTGCCCACCATTTCTTTTCGACGGGCCCAGAAGGTGCCTACCTTCCGAGGCTTGGCCTTGTTGGCTGAACAAACCTTTGAGCTATGTAGCCCAAAGTGTCGAGCAATTTTGTGGGCTTGCTCGTAGCGCAACGCATGCGCTACAAACTCCTCAACAGTATTCACTTTGGGCAATAGCCCGTCATCACAAATGAGAGACTCTCTCATTGCATCGGGTATCCCACGCAGGAAGGTATCAATCATTACCCAGTTGTCTGGGTAAATAGCCATATTCTGTGCGTGGTCTATCAAGATGTCATAGAAACCTTGAACACCCAATCGTTCAGTGTAGGACGTTGCAATGAACGCCTCCCGAGCATCCTGCATAGTAGATGCACTTACAAACCGGTTATACAATTCAAGGATTACATCCTTGAACGTCCATTGCTGTTGTGCACGATTATAGTGCAAGACATGATGGCAAAACCAGGCCTTGGCCGGTCCGTCTAGGAACTCTGGGAGAACGAATACACGTTCTCGATCCAGACGATCCCCCCCATACTGGCATGCTGCCAGATGGTTACACACATTCATCGTCCAGTTTTCCAAGTCACTAAACTTGGACTCCCCTCTGTATGGTTGGATGTGTTTTGATTCCGCCTTACGCGGCTTGATGCCTTTGGGAAGGTGCAATGCTACGCCTACCACATCGTCAATTATGCTACTGAGGTGTTGGTGCATATTCTCAGTATACACCTTTGTCGCCTCAGTTATCCCAGGTGTTTTATTCCTACCTTCTGCTGGAGGTACTACAGAGAATGCACGTACTGGTCGGTGACCTGTATAGTGCGCCTTCCCCGCATCATTCCAATGCAGTGGGCTCTCCTGTCCCCCTAGCCCTTCTGTCACCTGTCTTTCAGGGACTCGGCTTGGATCTGCCATGGGCGGGTCCCCCCTCCTGGTGTCAGGCTGACGTGTCCGTTGGACATATTGCCTTCTCATTTCATCAATGGGTGTTATCCCATCGAATAAAATCCCCTGGTCATCTATCCAGGAGTGTCCCTGGCATTTCAGGTCTTGGTTCCGCATGTGCTGATAAGCTACCCTCTCCGCAAACTTATCAGCCAACGGTACTTGATTCGTCAGTGGAGTATTCTCCACTGATTCCTGTTTTGGATGAGGGTGCCTTGTCCCCCCCATTTCGGGTAGGTTACTATCTACCACAGGTATGGTAGACACCGATTCAGCCGTCGACAGAGGTCTCCTTAGTTGACCTCTGAATACAGTTTGTCTCTGTGCTGCTGCAAACCTTGCAGCAAACTGCTCGTCAGACTCTCCTGCTTGCTGGGGAGCATATATATTGCTCATCGCCTCTTCCAGGTGGGGAGACAAATCTGGCTTTGCCACCGAAGGTATACTCGGAATCAAGTTTGCCCCCTCTGGGGTCGAGGCAGCTGATCCTCGATTAGCCTTGCGGTACATATATGCTTGGGCTTCCAGCTCAAGAATCTGGACATACAATGTAATGTATTCAATGGTATTTAATTGAGGTACATTATCACCTCTAGCCTGTATCAACTGTATGTGTTTCAGTACATACAGTCCTAGTCAAGCACGAGTGGTATCCTTCGTAATGCTAGGGTATCTCTTCCATAGCATTGCACACTGAACCTGAAGGGTGGACTCACTCCATCCACTCTCCTCGTCATCGGAAGTTTTGTCTTCCCAATGTATTGCCGGTGTTCTGTGCTCGGAAATTGTCGTTTCCTGCGGCACTCCAACTCCCTGCTGACGTTGCGTCAGTGGAGTGGACTCAGTTGGCACTCTCCAACTGCCTGCCTCAGGCCTCGGCATCTTCCCCAGGAAGTACGACAAAGGTCTGCGACCTTCAGTTGGTCTCTGAGCGCTACTCCTGCTCTGGAACTGTCACCCAGACCTCCCAGTCTGCATGGGAAATTCATGTTCCCTGCCGTGTTGCTGTTCCACGTCTTCCACAGCTGCCCCTGGTCTCGCTGCACCGCTTGGCGCAGCTGTCGGCCGCACTTCACTCCATTGCATCCCTCCTGGCATCCCCTGAGGCTGCCGGGAAGGCTTGGCCTCTGTATATTCTGACCTGGGACGACCTGGATCAGTCACCACAGATTGAGGATATGCCAACGACTGGTCGATGGTCTCACCATTGCGTGTTGGTTCAGCAGATTGATTGGTCTCCATCCAATCAGGCGTTGATACGTCTCTATTACTCCAGAAGCGTGCGTCCGTGTTGGTTCAGCAGATTGATTGGTCTCCATCCAATCAGGCGTTGATACGTCTCTATTACTCCGGAAGCGTGCGTCAAAGAAGTTGATGCACTGTTCGATGCAATCACAGTCTAGGCTATTGGTCTAGACACGTAGTCTTCGTTCGTAGTATCAGAATTGAACCTGAAAGGTTCAAAAAAGTGAAACAAAGTCAAGTAGGGTTAGCCTTACAGTCACACTGACAGAACCAGATCGATAATTCGATTCTAGTACTACGAAGTATGACAGTAAAATTGGCTGCCTTATGTAAGGCAGCCAGCATGTATGTAAAGTAGTAATAACTAATTAATATAAGTGTATATTAATTAATTAACTAAAATATTATATGTTACAGTCTGCCTGGTTGCTGAAGTACTGTGTGACACTGTTGGTTGGGGTTCTTAGGTCTCATACGGACT
This sequence comes from Macrolepiota albuminosa, assembly GCA_027475525.1. Lineage (NCBI taxonomy): Eukaryota > Fungi > Basidiomycota > Agaricomycetes > Agaricales > Agaricaceae > Macrolepiota > Macrolepiota albuminosa. The sequence goes on along the minus strand of JAMWFC010000037.1, from coordinate 1,125,021 downwards.
GCAGAATCTTCCAGCTTGCTGGCCCTTATATGGCCCCTGCAGGAGAGGTGGGGACTTGGCCAAAGATAGCCTCTGGGTATGGGGAGAGTTAGAGTTATGGAGCTCTGGCCACATTGTCAGCAAGCATTGACAAAAGTAGACAGGTCCAATTATTGGGATGGCACATTAGTGGCAGATAGAAAGGAATTACATATGCAAAGTAGTATGAACTCCAATGAAGAGCTTGAGTAGGATCAAATCATAGTAAAGTGGCTATGAGGCATAACCAGTATGTCTGAAAAAGCATCAGGCTGGAATACCTACTAGAATGTCCATAAATAGCATACTCTTACATACTGAGGGAATTAGGATATGATTCCCATGTACAAAATAACTCTCTAACTAAACAAATTGAATCATCATCATCATCATCATCATCATCATCATTTGTCTTCTTACTATTGGTAACAAATACAACAAACCTTGCAAAATTATTATCTATACAGATAATTCAAGCATAATATCAATGTTCAACAGCTTTCATGCTTTACCTAGGTATAATACTTTACTAAAGCATGCAGTTAACTGCATACTTAGTAGTAACTACAATCTAAAAGTTTACTACATACTAGGCTAAAACAACCAAGTAGCAGACTTGATTTTAAGAGAACAATTTGATGAGGCTCATAGAATGTTCCTGTCACTGCATATTTAAACCTTTCTACCCCTTTGAGAAGCACTAGGGGCCAAAAACAAATAACTTATCAATACCTGCCAGGCAGCTTGTCAGAGCTTCTTAGTCACAAGAGAGACTCATTAGAGAATAGTTGCTGGCTCTAGTATTGTTTGTTGATTCTAGTACTTATTCTTCTTACTGTTCTGCATTAAACTCCTATCTAAATTTTGTCTAAATCTATAATATGGACATCAAACCTATGCAAGACACATTATCTTTTTACATTGTTTATATGTGTTACCACATTGAGCCACAGTCTGTCCAGACATACCTTGTGAGAATCTGTAGTCAACTCAAAGTCTATTACCTGGATAACTCTATCTCATCTACTACAAACTATGATAACCTACTATTTTTCAGCTTGATTTTGGTAGAGTTTTATAATCTCTGCCACCTCAGAAAACTGTGCCAACCAGATGCTGAATATCTGAGAAATGACTAAAATACAGTCAAATATCTCTCTGTTAAAGTCTACAGCAATCACTTTGAAGAGAACAAGATTGTAGTTATAAAGACCAAACATCTAGCTAATTTTCTGAAATATTTTTCTATTTATCTCCACAGCAGATCATTAAGATTTCCCCTCTGCAGAGAGCTATGGCTAATGCAAGATGATCAACAACCAACTCAATTCTTTTCTATGAAATGGCTCAGATTTTTTCTCCTATCTTTCTTTGCAAGCCAATTAATATGTGCAGATGGTGCCATTTTTCTAGCTGAAATAGGAGTTGCCCTGCATCTTATTCAAGCAGCTAGTCAATAGTCTTCCAAAGCTTTTCAATGCTATATATGAAAAAATCCCATTATAATTCATGCCATGGCATCTTGCCATGCTTCAAACTCATTCATGCACACCACCTGATTTTATTCAGACATTTCTATCTGAAAAAAAAAAAGAAAAAAAGAAAAATAATAATAACACATACTGTGAAAAAAGAAAAAAAAATATTGATTAAAGTAAAATTTAATTAATAAAAAGAAAAAAATTCCTTACTTGCCTCTATATCTAATTGTTCCACTCACATCAATAGCAATTTAATGGACAGAAATGAGGCATAAATTTGTACTATAGGTGTCAGAGTTGAGACAGGCCTTACAGCTTTTTCAAGCATGCTTTGACTTACCAGTAAAGTTACTTTATCTGAAAGCAGTCATTGGTGGCAATTAAAACATAGTTTTCATGCAACCAATGACAGAAGTCAGAGTACTGAGTTAATATGTACAATGCCTAGAGAAGGCACAGATGAGACCTACCCTCAGTGGAGTCTCATCTTGATGACTGCTCTCTAGATGAGTTGTCTTCATGCTGAGTGGAATGTTATTGAAGATGACCAAGAAATAGATCTAGTTACTTTATTTGTAGCTATCCTTCACACCACTTCCATGGCATAAATTTGTACTATAGTTATGTACTCAATACATATGTTGGAGTTGGGACAGGCCTTCCAGCTCTTCTGAGCATGCTCTAACTTACTTTATCTGAGAGTAGTCATTTATACAGATAATTTGCACATTTTATTGTAGTATCAACATATTGTATCAATATTATACATAGACATACATGTATATACATTTTATTCAAAAACAGGAAAAATAAAATAAAAATAAAAATAACATACAAAAAAAAGAAAACAAAAGTTGTCAGCTTTGTGACAAGGTAGATCTCAGACATGCCATACCAGCAACAGCCCATACAAGCAAATTATGGATATGTATCTAGATGCAAATATAGCAAGTATCTGATTCTATAGTATTCATGAGTTCAATATCTAATAATTAATAGGTGATCTGACCTATCCTTAGTCTGCATACAAATGGCCAAGAGTGTCTATTAGAAAGAGTGAAATATATATATGTCTATTATTTAACATTGGTGATCTATTATGAGAGTAGTCAATCATTTATGGTGGCTATAATTGATTGCTGGAATTGTGGTAGATCACAACACTTTTTTGATCTATGTATGATGCAAGGCAAGGCAATCAAAGAAAAAAAAACAAGTGAGGACGTCCACTTAGTTTTGGGCAGCTAGCAGTTTTCAAGGTCACATGTTTGCACTTGGTAAATAATGTTCACTGTACTATCTAGACTTATGTATCTGCCAGGTAATTACCTTAGTCCATCATATATTGAACTGAGGATTGTAGACTTATGTATCTGCCAGGATATAGAGTACTCAAGTTCCAACACATGGGGCACCTAAAAACTTGAAGTAGACTTGCTCATAGTGTATGCAACCTGTAGTTAATATCTGGAGTTCAAATATAACATCAAGATTAAAACTGGGAACAGTCTTTCTGAAAGAGATATAATTCTACTTATTGATCAAGCAATCGCCATACAATGGCACATTCAATTCACCCAGAATTTTGAGATCCCAGGAGCACTAGTAATATTGAACTCGAGTACAGAAGGATCAGAGATACAGACATCTAAATCTTGTGAGAAACCACATTTTGCAACTCCCTGTGACTTTGTGTAACGTTTTGCCTAAAATGGAACACGTCAGAATTGCACTCGATGAACTAGTTGGACTACCCACTGCTGGCACTGGAAAGTATTTCCATTGGAAAAAGTACAAAAGAAACCTGTTATACCACTTCTACATTGTTTTTTCACTGCTGGCACTGGAAAGTATTTCCATTGGAAAAAGTACAAAAGAAACCTGTTATACCACTTCTACATTGTTTTTTCCCAAGAAATATATCAATATTTCCCCACTAAAATAGTTAGAAAAATTTTCACCTTTTTCCCAACTTTTTCCCAATGAAAAATACTATTTTTTTACCATCCTTTTCCTGGAAATAGTGCATTTTTTCAGAAAAACAGTGGCAAAAGGTGACATTTTTCCTTGTAAAACAGTTGAGAAAAAGATAAACATTTTTCTAAATATTTTGGTGAGAAAATGCTTACATATTTCTTGGGTAAATACCACATAGAAGTGGTATAACAGGTTTCTTTTGTACATTTTCCAATGGAAATACTTTCCAGTGCCAGCAGTGACCTGTCCCATTAGAACAAACATCGTTACTATACTGTGACCCGTTACGCAGAGTGGACAAGGCTCTGGTACTGCCAGTCATTTTCCATAACGGGAACCCGAACCGCTACACTTTGCAACCCAGTACATGTGATAGTATCTGTCAAGTACGCAGAAATCGAGGGAGGAATCGGTTCAAGAATGGAAGGAGTTGTGGAGAGTAAGTGATGTATCATCTTGTGCCTGTCACTAGCATTGATTAGGGCCCCGAAAGGGCAGCACTTTCTGGGCGCAATAGACGCGCGAGAAGGTCTTTAATCGTGGTAGAATGATCCTGAGAAGTTTCGAAATCATAAATGCTCTGCTTTCAAACAGCTGATCGTCTTTCTATTGGCCATCTCGAGGTACTTGAGCGTCTTTGTCATTGAATTCATAGTACGACACTCACGATGCGCTAGAAGCCTGATGCATCTCTGCATCTCAATCATGATGATTAACTGATGATCATGACTCATTTTTTTCTACTGGGTTCTATTTTCTCATTCTTTGTGGAGTATATATCATGAATTGGGACTTATTGAGAAAGGCTTTATCGGACGCATACCCCTGACATCCCCACTATGACTCCCGATGAGCGACAAATCATTCTGGACCTTGGGATTTCTCTTTCAATCAATTTTTATCAGTATATCGTTGTCACCGTTCTTTATGGTGAGTTCGATCATTACCACATTCTTCGTTTTTATTCAGTAGTATTACAGGGATTTTTTGTCCTTTGGGAATACTTGCCATACGCTACTCTATACAGTTTGTCCTAAAATTAACGTGATGTACTTGTGAAATGATGGTGTATACAATGGACAGGAACTCATCACAGAGGGTAGCCTCATGTATAATGCTCTTTGGGATTCTTACTGCAACTGGTCTTCTCATAACTCAATGCGGGACTCTTGTCTCTCTTCTCAGCTTGGGTTTGGTAAAGAATATCGGGACGCCCATTGCGGAGAAGCGTGTTTTGACAGATAAAAAGCTCCAGCCATGGCTAGGTGCTTACACTGGATTCCAGCTTTTGCCAGTAGGTTCTTCTTACGGTGGGCGAGCATATCTTATTTATCCGATAGCTTCTTGCTAATGACGCATTGATCATTTGGCGAGCCCGGATACTCTTCTCAAAGATGCGTTGGACTCTCTATGTGTTAGTGATGCTTTGGTTGATGACAGCTGGTATATCTTTTTGCTTCTAGATGCTTTTTTTCTCATCTCATTAAGATACTCTCAGGTACAATCTTCAGTGCCATTATTCTCTTTTCCGAACCGTTCTCCTTCTATTTGATATATACCGGCTTTGGCTTGACAATTTGGACCAACCTCATAGCCACTTGTTGCATTGGATTCATTCTTTGGTGATTAATCTCCAATCTCCTTCGTTTTTATTCGTCATCTTCCACAGGAGACACCGTAAAGCACTCAAAGGGCTGAGCCTCGTTCCAGGCAAGAGCAGATCCTGGAAGATTTTGACATTGCTATTTGAGGTGGGTTTCGTATACTGTCTGCTCCAGGTACGTTGTCACTTGCATAACCATGACTAATATCCTACTCAAGTCCAATGTCGTCCAAAGTTTGTTTCATTGATATCAGTCATTCTAACACGACCATATACCACACCGGCCGCTGAACTGACTTTGTTCCAGCTCGTTATGTACATGTTTTACACCGTCTTTGTCGTATTATCTGTATGTCAGACCTAATTGCTTGTATGGCTGGAATTGACATTTTCATAGATGTTGTATCCTGTCATTGGGGCATTGGTGATACAGGGACCTTCGATCATGTTAAGTATTCACAAAACTGCATCTTCTGCAGGAGAGCCTTTGATGAAGACGGAACCTGATTCACTATTGACGCCCATTCCACGCGATTTGCCAGTCGCCATACCGTTGATAGAAAATTACTAGTTTGATTCCAATCAGATTATTAAACATTTTAAACACTTTCCATTTCGCATCAATACCGCTTGTATGCTTAAGGTGCTCCTGTATCACATAGTAATCATAGGAATCATCGTGTGCATTCTTTAGTGTCGTGTCTACCCATTGGCACGAAGCTTACATACCTAGTGTTTGTAATGACTCAAAAATGTACTGGGCCAATTTCATGCTTATTGACTTGTAAGACTTACATACCTGGTGTTTTATACGCAAAACACGTGTTTGGCCAGTTTCATACGTCGTGACTTGAACAGAATGAGAAGATCACGAGAAACGCACATAGAACGACTCAGAGCTGCTGTCATAGCGCAGAGAAACCATCAAGGAGAGAATTAGGGTATAATAAGGAATTCAACAAAGTCCATAACTATAATCAAAGAACAAAATCAGTAAAATCACGCCTGTTAAGATCAGGAACGACGCACATAAATAATTTCCAGTCCGGTTGATGAGGAAGTTACTTCATCTGTGTGTGAGTCTCTCCTATTGCCTTTGGAGTTTTGTTCGTGGGTAGAGGTAGAGGTGGAGGCAACGGTTCCTGATCATCGTCATCGTCATCATCATCTTCGATGAATTCTCGAGCGGGCGGCCCGTCGTCAATGCTGAGGCGTATGGGGCCCTCTGATCGTGGTATCGGAAATGTCCTTAGTCTAATGTAAATGAAGGCAGCCGAGAGAATGCGAATAGTAAGTTATGAGAAGGAAAGAACAAAAAAAACGCACTGGTGAGCAACGACGCGCCTGAGAGAGTCTGCACGTCTCCAAATGAGAAATAGGATGCACATTGTACATGTCATGAAGAGGAATAGTAGGGGTATGTTGCCGATTGGCTGAGGACGCTGCGAATCTTGAGGAACTGGAAGGAGTTAGGGCAAAGGCTCGAAGATTGCTGAAAGTGAGAGAAACTGACCCCCAGGTTGTGTAGGTGGCATGATGAACGGGAAAGAAAGAAACAAATATCTCTTTCAGATTTGGAAAATCAGCGATGCTCGGTGAGCCAGTCACCCGTCGCGTGAGAGAGCGTGTGGTGAGAGAATGATATGACAGACTACTAAAGGATTGTCAAATGTCCCACGCTCAAGTAAATGATGTATATTAGTATCTAGTGGCACTGCTTATCGCAACTATAATAACTCTTATAATGGACAAGCCTCCTTCCGGTTCCAACAAAAATTCCTTCTTCTCTCTCAGGTCTTTGATGTCACAACTCCCCGTTCGCGTAGCGCCGCGTCCAGCGATGTCACCCCACTCCTCAGCTCAAGTTCCCGATTCAGGCTGGTCCTCACAGAACTTCATGCTCGGTGCTGGGATGGTCATCATCCAACCATCGACGCACAAGCTTGTATTAGTCTACGATACCGAACGAAAACATTGGTTCTTTCCCCGTGGTCGGAAGGATGTCGGGGAATCGTTGGAGACAACGGCGTTGAGGGAGGCGTATGAGGAGGTACGTATGCTCGTGGCTTGTAGCCCTCCTCTGATCGTTTCAGGATAGTCGGGCTATCGGGCCAGCTTTCTCCCTCTCTTCACTCCTACCCATGCACCTTCGCCTCCCTCCGACCCCGGCGCTCGCAAACGGCTGAACACCGAGTCCTTATACACGACGATAACACACTGGTCCGCTGGACGCGGACGTCGACATGTACCAGGGGAGTATATGACTTTCTGGTATGCGGGGCAGATACCCCCTGACGCGGTGTGTAAGGTTTGAAATGCGAATACCAGGCATTCTCTGAATATACATTCTGTTGTGTAGGTGCATGAGACGGGCACAGGCATGCCCGATGAACAGACGTATACTTCCCATATCGTTACATACGAGGAAGCAATAAACCGACTGTGGGGACTCGAGCGTCGCGTCTTGGAATATGTTTGGACCGTCTATCTTTATACCCTCAACGTCTGTAACGAGGTCGAGGCTGATCGAACTGATGAAGTCAAGGACGAAGATAAGACGGTATGTCCCTCTTTTCTTCATTCCTTCGGGTTTGTACATCTTGGGATTAGGACTTCAGCTCACAGGAGAATGTGAACACGGCTTCTTACTTGTACAGCACAGGCACTGAAAACTCAACAAGAAATTTCACAGCTAATAATAGCCTGGCATCACCCGCCTGACGTCACCAACTCGAGGCATAGAACTTTATATGTATTGATTACAGATACCCTGTGTCTATGTGCTCACTTCATAACTCCACACCCACAGCAGCATCCTCAAGCTTCTCTGTATACAATAACAGTCTTCTGTATTCACTCAAACAGGAAAACAAAATAAAGCAGCGTAATTAATTATCGCGCCCCACGTTGATGCTGTAGCGAGCATCCTTTGCTATCTTGCCTTGTCTTGCGCCGTATACCTCAAGATGTCTTCTACAACTATTCTACTTTGATCATCAAGGATTTAGCGGTCAAAATCCAACACAATTCGTCGTTTACGATACCACATGCAATTTCGACCACAGCAATTTTCTATCTATGATATGGCGACTGGCAACTCGCATGGCACAGGCGTCAATAGTGAGTCAGGTTCCGTCTTCGAAGGGTCTGCTGCAGAAGATGCAGTCTTGTGAATACTCAGCATGATCGAAGGTCCCTGTGTCACCAATGCCCCAATGACAGGATACAACATCTATGAAAATGTCAATTCCAGCCATGACAAGCAATTATGTCTGACATACAGATAACATAATAAAGACGTTGTAAAACATGTACATAATAAGCTGGAACAAAGTCAGTTCAGCGGCCGGTGTGGTATATGGTTGTGTCAGAATGACTGAAATCAATGAAACAAGCTTTGGACGACATTTGAGTTGAGTAGGACGTTAGTTATAGTTATGCCAGTGATAACACACCTGGAGCAGACAGTATACGAAACCCATCTCAAATAACAACGTCAGAAGCTTCCAGGATCTGCTCTTGCCCGGAATGAGGCTCAGGCCTTTGAACGCTTTCCGGTGTCTCCTATGGAAGATGACAAATAAAAAACAAACGAGATTGGAGATTAATCACCAAAGAATGAATCCAATACAACAAGTGGCTATGAGGTTGGTCCCAAATGTCAAGCCAAAGCTTGTATATTGCAAATAGACGTAGTACGGTTTGGAGAAGAGGATAATGGTACTGAGGACCGTACCTGGGGATCATCATAATGAGATGAGAAGAAAAGCATCTAGAAGCAAGATATACCAGCTGTCATCAACCAAAGCATCACTAACACATAGAGAGTCCAACGCATCTTTGAGAAGAGTATCCAAGCTCGCCAGATGATCAACGCGTCGTTAGCAAGAAGCTATCGGATAAATAAGATATGCCAGCCCATTGTAAGGAGAACCTACTGGGAAAAGCTGGAACCCAGTATTAGCATCATCCCATGGCTGGAGCTTTTGATTTGTCGATTGACGCTTCTCAGCAATGGGCGTCCCGATATTCTCTACCAAACCCAAGCTGAGAAGAGAGACAAGACTCGCGCATTGAGTTATGAGAAGACCAGTTGCAGTAAGAATCCCAAAAAGCATTATACATGGGGCTACCCTCTGTGATGAGTTCCTGTCCATTGTATACGTCATCATTCATAAGTATATCACGGTAATTTTAGGACAAACTGTATAGAGTAGCGTATGGCAAGTATTCCCAAAGGACAGAAAATCCCTGCAATACTACTGAATAAAAAACGAAGAATGTGGTAATGAGCGAACTCACCATAAAGAACAATGATAACGATATACTGATAAAAATTGATTGAAAGAGAAATCCCAAGGTCCAGAATGATTTGTCGCTCATCCGGAGTCATCGTGGGGATGTCACTGGGGGTATGCGTCTGATAAGGCCTTTCTCAATAAGTCCCACTGCATGATATATACTCCGCAAAGAATGAAAAAGATAGAATCCAGTTTGAAAGATACAAGCTATGCTCATTAGTAAATCATCATGATTGAGATGCAGACATGGCATCAGGCTTCCAGTGCCTCATGAGCCACATTCGCGTTGCCGTACTTCTCTACCGACGCACACAGACACATGAGCTCTTTGTACAATTCAAAAAGGGGCGCATGCATGCCTACATTACGAGACTACCAAAGTTGAACCCTCGAGATGGACAATAGAAAGACGGTCAGCTGTTTGAAAGCAGAGCACAACAAAGCCTTATTTTGAGATCGTTCTACACATAAATAACGACCAACCTTCTCACGCGCCTATTTTGCCCGGAAATCACTACCTCTTCTGGGACCTGATCAATTCACTCTCCCCATTATTGAACCTATTCCTCCCTCGATTTCTGTGTATTTGACAGATACACCACTAGATCTTCAAAACGCGGTGCATACGTCCGTCTTGATTTCTCTGGTGTTTCGGAATGCACTGCGCAGGGCGTCCTCCTTGAACACTTAGCATGTCAATAAATCTCTCAATCTGTTTTTTCTCTCACACCTCAATAGCGAAGAAATAACTTTTCCCCCACCCGTGACTGCCTTCCTGCAGTGCGCCTGTTTCAATTATCCACACTTCGACTTATTCATCAGCAACTTGGTTCATGCTTGTTTTTCATCTGTTTCATCCCTCCACAAACCGTCTTCTTGCAATTCCTACTTGGACCAACTAGAAACAGAACTCATCCAGTATGTTTGGTGTTTTCTTCCTGCAGTTGGGAGTTGGGACAGCGGTAATATCTCTCAAAGGAGCAGATTTTGAGAGTCGACGATCCTGATTTGCGAGTGAAAGGAGGAACAACTCTTCTGTATAGGTCAGGATAAGCAGCAGTGTTCCGATATCGTAAGTCATGTGCACAATATGACATATCAGGATGGGTAGATCAAGGCTTGATGCCATTAATATTTTTTTTGAGGGTGATGGTACCTATTTTAAATGGTAATTATTTGGCAAAAGCTTGCCATAGAAAGTCGTTGATTTTGCTCTCCACACCCAGGCACTGAACTTTGACTCTGAAATAATAGAAATGATAGTAGGTACTTTATATTACTCTTGCTCAATTCAGTTAGTTGGAAATTAACAAATCAAACTTGGTTGTCAATGCAGATAATTATATACATTAATATTGGGAAAGTCAGCTTTCTAAACTAGCAGAAAGTACTTAAGAGCAGCAAAGAAATATGCTAAAATTTTGAACTAAGGCAGCAAGCTTTTTCATATTAAAAGTCCCTCATGTGAAGTCTATAGTACTAGCACTGCCACTGCCACCTATACAGTCAACTTCTCTTCACTGCAAACAACTCAACCAATGCTGACCACTGCTCTCTGCATCTATATGCCCAGTGTTATAGTCTCTGATATCAAGAAAAACAAAGTGTCAGGAGACTTCTATTTCTGGCACTCTCTCAGCACCTCTTGGCCTCTTCAGCAACCCTCAAGCACTCCCAGGATTTCTCTGCACCTTCTCAGAGACTCCCAGGACCCCTCCAACTCTGTCCAAGATAAGTTTTATGTACTGTACAGCAGTTTCCATGCCATTACTGTCATGTTAATGTGCTGATAGGCTTCTGCTCAGACTGAGTGCATCAAAGGACAATACAGGCCTACTGACACTTGTCAATCTGGAGACTCAAGCTACCTTCTTGGACTCAGGATATCTTTGGCTATTGCTTCTCAAAGCAGGCTCACTTAACAAGTCTCAACTATCATTTGCTATTCATTGACTCCAAGGACTCACGACTTATAAAGAAATAATATTAGCACAACTGCAGAGAGGTGGTTTTGACCAAACCCTCATCAATTCTGAATGGGAATAATATTAAGCACTGCTATTTGTCAAGGCACCACTATCAGAAATATAGAAATTAATGTTGATGGGATCAGATATACTAAAGCTTGACACCTTGGCCTATTAAAAATAGGGATAATATTTAGTGCCAGAAATAGCGCTTTAGGATTATAGCATCTGTCAAGGTTTTTCTGACCATATACCAGAATATCCTGGCCAATCAGACTTGTGTTAAAAAGTGAGCAGGTTATATAATTTTTTAAGTAGTTTAGAATTGCTGTAGCCAATAGGCTGTTATGCTGTTAGTCACTGTTATCTATGTGCTGTCAGTCACTATTGACAAGCCACCATTAGTTATAGCCACAAGAAGAGGTGCTAACTTGTAGCACTACAGATAGACTTATTTTCAAATTACAGTTACACATACAGTGGCTCAAAAAACTGTCCCAATGTTTCATACTTTTTGAAAGATGACATTGGCATGAAGGATGGGAAGTATGTAAAATCCTGATTAAATCATGTAAAATACTATGGCATCGTAGCTACAGTATGAATCTAGGTTTATGTAATTAAGATCAAAACCAATGGAGCAATAGCCATTTTAAAATATTCACTCATTGGGACAGTTTTTTGAGCATCTCTAATTTTTCAGGTTTATCCCTATTTTACTCAGAAATAAAGAGTAGGTTGCATGTGGGAATATAAACAAAGTCATGTGACCATGTTTAGATATATTTGGGAGTAGTTCAAGCTGGTTGAACCACATCTTGACCTTCAACCACTATCATAAAACCTATTCCTTCTGCACAACACTCTACTGTTGCTTCTCTTCTTGCTTAAGGGTATTCTCTGGTCAGATTGAGGCTCAAAGTGGTTTAGGGAAGTCTACTACTGGGAGGATTGGTAGAGAGTTGGAGATGGACAAGGAAAACCATCCTGGAGGCTGTCCTGCTAAGCTTACTCCATGTGATAAACAGGCTATTATTCAACAAATCTCAACTGGAAGACTTGATACAGCTGTCCAGGCCACTAATTTTATCAACAACATCATTTTCAACCCTGTCTCTTCCAAGACTGTCTGGAATGTGTTGAAGGAGGAGGGGTATTGGTCTGCTACCAAGAGAAAAGTTCCTATGCTCAAAGCTAAACATTGACAACTACAGCTTAAATGGGCTCAGAAGCATCAGAACTGGACTATAGAGGACTGGAAAAGGGTGTTGTGGACAGATGAGACAAAGATTAACAGGATTGGGTCAGATGGGAAGCAGTATGTGTGGAAGCTACAAGAAGAAGACATTTCAGACCGAACAACTACACCTACTGTGAAGCATGGAGGAGGGAATAATCTCATGGTATGGGGCTGTATGAGTTGGAATGAGGTAGAAAAGCTTGTAGAGGTGGTGGGAATCATGAATGCAGAGCAGTGCTCTGAAATTTTAGATGATGGAGCAAAGGAGAATTTTGAGAAGTTGGAGATGGAGGAGGGTGCCCACTACTTTCAACAGGACAATAACTCCAAACACAACTCCAAGAGGGCTGACAAGTGGTTTGAGGACAGCAACTTTAATGTCCTTTGGTGGCCAGCCCAATCCCCTGATCTCAACCCTATTGAACATCTCTAGGAGTACCTCAAAGAGCAACTTAGGCAGTATGAAACACCTCCTTATGGTGTGCATGAATTATGGGAGAGGGTTGCAAAGGAGTGGGATGAAATACCACCAGAGGTATGCCAAAGACTAATAGAAAGCATGCCTAGAAGGATTCAAGCAGTTATCAAAGCAAATAGAGGACATACAAAGTACTAGATACTAAAATTAAAGATGCTCAAAAAACTGTCCCAATGAGTGAATATTTTAAAATTAGAGGACATACAAAGTACTAGATACTAAAATTAAAGATGCTCAAAAAACTGTCCCAATGAGTGAATATTTTAAAATGGCTATTGCTCCATCAGTTTTGATCTCGATTACATAAATGCTCAAAAAACTGTCCCAATGAGTGAATATTTTAAAATGGCTATTGCTCCATCAGTTTTGATCTCGATTACATAAACTTAGATTTATTTTGTAGCTACGATGCCATAGTATTTTACATGATTTAATCAGGATTTTATGTACTTCCCATCCTTCATGCCAATGTCATCTTTCAAAAAGTATGAAACATTGGGACAGTTTTTTGAGCCACTGTAGTATGAAAAATAGCTACTAGAATGTAAATAACAACAAATCAGAACCTAGTTACTCTCACCATTTAAATCTTGCTAGCTTGACTTAGCATTGCTTGAAAATTAGGTGCTAGCAGCATCTATATTGTCTTCTTTGTCTACTGTCAGGACTCATATCATTTCTCCTCCCATCATCATCATCCAACTTCAGAATCAACACAGTCCATCTCAGCCACACCCCTAGATCTTAGCCACAGTCTTGTTTCAGCCACATCCAGGTCTCAGCTACATCTAAGACCACTTTTTCTGTTTCAAATCACTCCCACCTGTTCCAGATCACTTCCAATATTGCTTCTACTGTTCTAGATCACTTCCTCTTGACTTAGATTACTTCTACCTGACTCAGATCATTTCCACTTGACTTAGATCACTTTCACCTGACTTAGATTGCTTTCAGCTCCCCTTTTTGATAGTGTCCTACAGCTATATAAGGTCTCCTAGTCTGTAGCTACACTCCAGTCTTGAAATTACCTATTGTCTGCTTTTTACTTGTGTTCATCCTCCTTTCTCTCTTTTTTTCCTCACTTACTTTAGCCACATACTTGTTTGCTGTCAAGTCTGCCTAAGGTGGTTCTTTTGCTTTATAGGAGCCCCCCTCAGTCAGAGGATCCTGACACCTACAGTGCCAACAGTAGGCATATTTGCATTGCACTATTTTGCCAAACCTTCATTAGAATCACAGTGTTTACAGTTTGCTAGGTAGCATCAGGAGCATTAATTACTAGTGCCTAGCCGCATCTAATTGTCTCAAGCACACTGGGACTCTGCCAGAACTCTTTGCACTTTACACATGCCAAATGCTGAAGACAATGTTTTACTACATAGCATCCAGTGTTCTCAACCACAGTTGGCATCATCAGCACTGCACCCTGGCAGAGAAATTCTTAGACTTGTTCTCTTTGGATTTTCCTCTGCCAGGTGATTAGTTATGCTTCTCATTGTTGTTGGTACTGTGGAAGAGGTAATGCACCTTGAGACCACATGGGAGTTCTCTATAATTATTTTTCCAAATCATGTTCTAACAGCCCCACTTGTGAGGGACTATCAGGATTGAGCACATAAATTTCCACCTTGTTTTTGGAGGACAAAATCCTTTCTATTTTATACCCTTTGACATGGACAATTGAAACCCAGAGATGCTTACAAGTTCTATATTTGTTTCCCCAGCTACAAAGGTGGCAGTAGAAGAAAAATAGAGGAAACATCAGCAGTTGTCCAGCCCTGGCATACCTTTAACAGAAATTTTCTCTTTGCTAGTTAGTTTAGGGAGACTCTCTTCCCTAGTTTCAACTTATAAATTAGAACAAGATAAGCATTATGACACACAGAGAGCTTCTCTTCGCTTCATGGTCCTGCCAAACCCCCAATCTTCGAAATATATCATCAACAAGAAATGTACAAAGATTGTGGCATGTTCTTGACTCTCGTAATTCAGATTCGTGTACAAACACGTCCAGCGCGATCAGAAGTATGTATGGAGAAATCACACTCATCCATTGTGATGGTGGGTACGCGATATCGAGTTCCTTGTGTATACATCATCAGAAATGCCTTGGAAGCAGAGGTGTCCTCCAATCTACGAGTGGGATGCCTGGTAGTCGTCATTTCTGCAACAGCGTAAACCATGGGCCACCCATGAGCCACACCACCTGGCCGACAGGGACTTTGTATCCATTTGAACAGGTACAAGCATGACGTCCGACTTAGAACTTTAAGGCCCCATACAAAGCAACTTGTCACGCTTCTCCGCCAGTCCAATATCCGCTGGGTGTACTTTGTCCCTCATGAACAAATGGAACAGAGCGATGATGTGGTTGAAATAGTCAGCCGAGTAAGCTTCACTATATAGCTTCCCCAAGTTTGGGAAGTACACCGTGCTTCAGAAAATTTTTCCCGTCGGCATTGATAAATCGGTCAACACGGTAGTGACAGACAATGCGATAAGGGTGCGTGTCAGGCCTTGGATAGGTCGAATGCTTGTTCAAGTCGGCTCTGAGTATGAGAGCCAGATCCTGTTGCTCCATGCATTTGAGGTCAGTTGGAAGGGTAGTCATGGCTGTTGGAGTTGAAGCTTTTGCTGTCAATGCTGATCCACTGACCGGAACGGAACGATCACGTGGAACTTAAGTGCTTCCATTGTGACGATTGTCATTGTCATTTGCCATTCAAATAGCAAGTCGAGGCGCCGGCGCCGATATTCTCTCTGCCTCCTACCACCATAATGTCGGCGTAAGTAGTTCTTTATACTGCGATGCTTGCGTTCATATCATCTCTATATCTTACAGAGATACACCTGCAGAAACATGTCACACCGAAACACCAAGGAAACGGGTTGCTTCAAATCCGTCGGTCTCCAAGTTTTCGTCCTTGAAAAGACGACGTATATCTATGCTTGGAGGAGATTTCACTATGCATCAGGACTTTATAGGCGAAAATACCTTGCGTCCTTCAAACTCAGTGCGTTCGTCTTTATTCCCTTGCATTATCTGTGACAACTAGTTGGACCTTCAGTTGGATAGATTTGTTCCATCGCGACCCAAAACCATCATACCACTCACTGCTACCCCTAGGACAAATCGTATCAGTCGATTGTTCGGTTTGAGCGACGATCGTATCTTGAATTGCAAAGAGAACGAGCCTAGAGGTGGAGACCACGGCAAAATGTTCAACATGCTCCGTCGTAGCGCTTCGAGTTTATTCGATATTCCACCTCTCGTCCATGCCAGCTCCGTCGTTTCAAATCTGACCAGCAGGCAGCAATGTCTGCTGGTACTCGATGCTCCTGGAATGACTCAAGATCCCTTTGCGACACCCGTAACATGGTCACGAGATAATCACATCGCAGTCGCTTGTGGGGTCAACGTCTACTACCAGAATCTCGATACACGTGCCGTCTTCCGTCTCTGTAAGGTTGACGGTCCCGATGCCGGTGAGCTATGCCACCTCGAATGGGGTGGGCACGGTAGCGGTAGAAAGCTAGCTCTCGGGACGAGCCGAGGGGTCATGCAAGTCAGGGATGCAGGAGAAGGGCATGACAAGGGTGGGCTGATACGCATGTGGCGCGATGCCAATTTCCTGGGTGTTGGGGGCTTGGACTGGAATGAAGATTTGCTCGCCGTGGGACTCGAGGATGGCTCAATATCTCTCTTTGATATCCGTTGTCCGGAGAAGACTCGTCGCGTACCAGGGCACAAGGGCAAGATCCTTAATCTCAAATGGAATGCAGATGGCTCGATGCTGGCGAGTGGCGATGACCTCGGTATGGTCTACATCTGGGATAAAAGAGCGGGAAAGGAACTCTTTGAAGCAGGCACGCAGGGGCCAAAGATGAGACATCGCGCACCGGTGAAGGTGCGATCTATGCATCAGAAACGACTGGATTGATCATTGCTGACTCGGCTTGTCGTCAGGCTTTAGCATGGTGCCCTTGGAAATCAGATCTTCTCGCAACAGGGAGTCTATATCCAGAAGGTACGCTCCGTGTTTGGAGTTCGTCATCATCGTCAGCACTCCCCACACCGACCTTGACGATTCCTCTAAACACTGCCGTTCTATCTCTCCACTGGTCACCTCACTGCAAAGAACTCCTCAGCACGCATGGCTCTTCCTTCGAGCCTCTACTTCCTACCCGTGGCTCCGTGTCCTCCACAATACCTTCAAGGCCGATGAAACTCCTATCTACACCCCTTACTAACTCGATCACAGTACATGACTATCCTTCGGGTAAACGACTGCTCAATCTGACATCAGCACATCTGGGTCCAATAACGCACAGCTGCCTCTCGCCGAATGGCGAAGATATCTTCACCGTCTGTTCGCGAGATGAGACTCTTAGGAAGTGGCACGTCTGGAGAAAACGCCCTGATCCAACTAAGAAAGAGAGCGCTTTTGACAAATGGTCTATCCGTTGAGCTTGATGTTCGCTTGGATGATACGTATCGGATATATTTAATATCCTTCTGCCGCTACTTACACGACTACGCTACGATTTTTTATGTACTTACTACTAGGTCATTGACATCGCATACATGCCTAATGAGCGTTATTTTAGTGGTCGTTTATCCCATTTTGCGATACTCAAAGTGAGTGATATAGGACACCAAGACTGGGCGTTACAATCTCCAGTGTAGGACGGCGTCCTCACTTAGACAGCACCGAGAGACAATAGAACCTCGCTGTATTCAACAGTCGAGATGATGTATGTACGTGCACGTAGTAACGCGAGATGGTGATGGTCAAAACCAAAGAAGTAAGTAATCGAGCGGGATCAGATACTAACAATACTAAATACTGAGTGGTCGTAATTGTAGGATTACATCCAGGTCGCTACAAGCCGTAATAAATCATAGAGACGAGGGGAATTTCTCTCGACTCCTCAGGTTGTTGCTCATAGTTCGTCATTCGATGCTGATGAGTGTCGAAAGCGACCGTCCGATCTCAAATTGCATCAGAGATAGTCTTGGGTGCATGCCACTCTCCATATGTTTCGGACACAATTACCAAGTAGCTTTTCACTAGGATATTCCCGGTCGTTAGTTATCACACTTGGAAGACCTACAGAGTGATATTCAGGAACTGCATTCCGATTGGTTTCAGAGACGCTTTTGGAAAGAAACGTGAGCTTTGAACAGATTCACCAGAAAAGGTCATGAAAACACACCCACAATGCATTGTGGATACGCTTATTGGAAAACATCACTGCAGGCGCGCTTGATGATATCGATGAACGTTCGCGGGATGACTTTACATGGTTACGGAAGCGTCAATTTCTCAAAATCAGGAGCAAGGAAAACAGGCGTACACTTGGCGGCAGACGCAACACGGTGAAGTCGGCGAGGACAGGAGCCCCAGCTGCAAAACCCTTGATCCCAGCAGAATTCCGGAGTCAAGGGATCCGATCCCTTGACATATCGAACAATCTTAGAGAGATCTTGCCATACGATGATGCTAGATGCTAATCACATACTTGTGGACACAAAGTAGATGGATCCGGTAAGGATAGCGCTGTACAGTTTGTAGCACTCGAACTTGCAGCGGTTACGTCAACTACTTATTTGCAGGCGAGACATAAGCTACAAAAGACCAAAAAGAGTGTCATGAATTCCATTGAAAAGACCATAAGGACGCAACCTTAGTCATTTGATCGTTGAGATTAAAATTTCTACAATCGCTTTCATCTAAAAGTTAAAACTTCCCTGCTGATTTCCCAATCTTTCGAATTGCTACTTATCTAGCTCTTTCCGTCCTTCCTGATCTCCTACGGTCCGTGTGGGGCAAAGGTTTAAATTCGGTGAAGCCTATGGGAGGAGATACTTGCGCCTCGGACTCCTTAAACCCCTTGGAGCAGGATAAAATGTAGCAACGCAATGACAATTCGTGAGATTGACAGGAAAACCATATGCCAGCCAACGCCGGCCTGACATCTAGGCGTTAAACCTCAGCTTGATCATGCTGACCAGGACGGGACTTCTACCTCTTTTGGTCATTGTGTCGACATATCCTAGGGCTCGACCGAAAGTCGGTGGAGCGGTGAGCGCCTAAGTGGAGAGAATCTGGTTCTTCATCCCCGTAAACGCTCAGCGATCCACAAAGATAACTCCGGGCCCAGATTAAGTTCCGGGACGACCTTCCGACTTCATTTGTCTCTACTCTGCTTGCACCAAACATAGAGTCCAGATGGAGACGCTGTGTTCACGTACATGCTTGGATAGAATTCACAGAACTCGCTGGGAGCCGGCCGCTTACTCAATGCTCATTTGGAGTCGGAGAAATCGTTTCAGGCGAAGCGCAGTTATGGTTTTAGAGCATACTGGGGTAAAAGACCTGTAGGCGTACTTGTCCGCGGTCATGTCCTGGTCCAATCTATCGTTGTATGATCTGGTCAAACCTCTTTCGTAACAATATCGCCATAGTCTCTGTTGCCTTTATTTTGACAACTCTGGTCAGCACCATCTAGATTCAAAGGATTGCGTTAATCGATCTAGTTTTGAGGTTATACCCACCTGTATATGACTGCAAAAGGCTGCATAAGCCTGGTCAATAGTTGTTCTGAAAATGTTGATCTTGATGGATCATAGCAACAGGGCTGGTAGAGGATCTAGATCAAAAGTGTTCTGAGAAATGCTTGGCACTCTCAGGCTACACTTGGATTCGCAGGTGAACGGCAGTTTGTCCGAGACGTTTGCGTTGACAACTTATGAGCTGTCTCTTAGGCTTGATGATTTGACTTATGATTGTCCTCCTTGACGTGCTTGTGAAGGCTGAGTCTGACGTTCTGCTAAGGCAGTAGGGTTCGCGCCACACTTTCCAATTCGATAGTTTATCAACCTACGAACAATTGGTAAATTGAGTAAGCTGCATACACATAGTAAATTTGGACCTTTTTAAACAGCCGGCAAAGGATATGTCCTCTTCTACATACCAACTCAAGTTGTACTCGAATCGATTTCACATCAAAGGTATATGTATACATTGTACAATTCAATTCAATGTAGGTAGCACTGATAATGACGGCGGAAAACACATGATACGATTACTGAACCTTCTAGAGGTACATAATCCGGATTGCTCCTGCAATCCTAGATTTACACATTGAGCACTTGAATAGGAGTACAAAAAACAATTTGTAAATCATCAGGCAAGAGACGGAGTGTTGAGTGGGAGGAACGACCATGAAAGAGCGACAGCATATCCTTTGAGTGTATCATCATTACCAGACTCCGAATCTGATTCGTTATCAGGACGGAAGCTGGATGGGTGCAGAGACTGGGCATCGACTGCCAATGTAGATGCATACTCAACAGCAGTCTCTTCCGATTCTGCATCGCTGAATGGGCTCTCGATTCTACCTGAGATCACTTTTCGGTGGTCATTGCGAGCTTTATTGTAAGGCACGACAATGATATTAGAAGGGCCAACAACCCCGTTTTGACAGGAAGGACGAGATTGTACGCGGGTTTCGGAGATGCGTGTCTTTTCTCGTCGAACAACACCAGCTCGAGAAGAACTCGGTTTGCCATCCAAAAGAGCTAGCTCTTTGCGCGAACGCTCAGTCTTGCGAAGCCAGGCTTGAATAGCTCGATAACGATTTTCAATTTCTTCCTTCTTTCCCGTGACCAGCCGATCTACCAAGTTGAGAAAGAGGGGACGATCAGGTGAAAAGCGCGCTATAAGTCTAGGAATTTCGACCCATTCACGGTAGAAGCATGGACTTGGGGAAGTATTCTGTCGTCCTTTGAGATCTCGGAACCAACCATCCAGTGACTGCCAGTAACGGATTTCTCCCTGCCTTTTACACTCTTGTTCGTCTGGGAAGTACCAGATGGTATGAAGGGCCGATATACGGACCTTCCCGTCCATGATATGAGTATTAAAGAATTCGGTGCCTCCGCAATAGATCAGGCCGCGTTGTTGCATCCTTGAATATGCGTCATAGACAATTGATCTATCCCGGTATTGCATCAGCCTCCCAAGGCGTGCCTCTTGCACAATGCCCACAATAGTTCCATCATCTTCGACAAGATGACCGAAGACATGATAAGTGAGATCAAGACCCTGTAAGGCTAAGTACGCCCACATGTGCCGATCCAGATTCTCGATGGTCCAATCCTCGAAGCCCATTAAACAATCTATATCCTATATAGTAGCAAAGCTTTCAACGAGCGGGTCTCGTCCTTACCAACTTCATATCCGTTCCAATACCCATTCCAAATGTTAAAGGTTACATAGAAATTGGTGAACTTGATATCTCTGCGAGGAATCAAGCGTGCCCATGTGTGGCATGTTAATTGGCGCTTGCGCCTTGTCCTGTGGACTAGATCATATCCACCTCCCTTTGAATTTTTGACGGCGTACACCCAGTTTGACTTACTGAACTCGATTTTGTCGAGCAGCATTTGCTGTACTACGTGATTAAAACGCACACGTGGCAACAAAATTGACGATCCATACTATCTGGTCCAACTCTTCATAGTAGCGCCGATTTGAAGCGCGACAATATTCCAGTGTAACTTCCACATTGGGGTCTTGATTTCTGTCGGGATGAAGTGGAAGTTGGATGACGATTACTTGATAATCCTTGTAGAGTACGTGGATAGACTTATCCCGCGAACGTGATATGACAGCCGTGACTCCAGGGGGTACCGGGTGATACAATTCCTTGTTCGTAGGTCCAGGTGGCTTGGCGTGAGCCAACATGTTGGTGATCGTCTGTAGATACTTATAAACTCTCAGGAGGCCTCAGAAATAGATTTTTGATCGATCACCTAGCGTGACTGTTACTGTCATGTGATGCGAAACCTTGAAGCCTTTGCCCGACCGACCGAGACCAAGGCTTCGTCAAATTTGGTCAGTTCTCTACGAGGTCATGTTCGATGCCACCCCTTTAACACTAGGTGTACTAACCGCGCTCAAGCCTGTAAAGAAACATGATCAAACGTTCGTCCGGCTTAGGGTCTTTTGCAGCAGTCCCGACTCGCCCAAGGGATAGATGTGAACTTAATGTCCAATCTATTTAATCTAAATGTCCGCTGATTGGAATGTCATTTCGGTGTTTGGAGCTCGGGATTAAAGACGCCCTTGCTTTTGCACGTCAACACATGATGCAATTTCTCGTGGAACAATTCCAACATTGACCAAATGCAGGGAACCTGTATCATATAAAATCATGCTGTATCTGGCCAAAGTAATGTACGTTTTCGCTTCGGGTATCTCTGGGATGTGCCTCTTCACTGCTGGTAATTGTGCTTCATGTAGGAAGGAGTTTACGCGCCTGGTGTCCTCCTGCAAGATGGCCTCGTCACCACATGACTGCCCAAAGAAAAAAATTGAAGCAGTGCCAAACCATGAAGCCAAGTGCGAGCCTTGCCAACTTGCTGGAAAATAGAAGTCAATATCTATCGTCTTCTTGTGGCCTGTTCATCGCTAACTGCATGATGATAGAGAGCACTCCTCTTATTTATTGACCACAGGCTCTCGAAGATAACCAGCTATCCCATCCTCAGGAGTGCTCGTTCCTTTGCCTTGCATTTTGAATCCTGCAATTGTTGCTGGTGTCGGGCATTGTCGCCCAAAAACCTTTCATTGTATCCATACCTCATCTTAGCTGTAGCACCTAGAATCATCTATCGGGACTCTATCGGATGTCATGTACTACTACTACCATATCGACGACTCTCCTCTCTTTCCTCCACTTCACTGGTCTAAATGCGTTTTGGAAGTCTCTATGTGGATACTCCGGGCTCGGTGATTGCACTGACAACTTTATGGCACATTACTATGCTTCTTCCGCTGCTCAACTCCAATGCGACGTACCCCATTCGCAATCTTGGGTATGGCGTATATCATATCTGTCATATACCTGATTATTCAAATTTGGGAACCAGCAAAAGCGTTTCAAGGTCTCCAGATCATATATCACACTATCAATAGGCAGGTTATCATCTGGACGAGCAACATGAGCGCGATGGGTTGATAGTAGCTCGATCCTTTTTTGGGCCATCGAAATCAAAATGACGTCATAACAAGCATAATCTCTGGCTGGTAGGCGCCTAATTCACTGGGTTTACGCCACGCTAATGTATACATTGTTGAGACATCCGCTGGATATTGGAATTGAGGTTATGCGTTCAAAGAGACCAGATCATTGCATCTCTCTGAAATTCGGAGCGGAGAGCTTACCGACATATTTCTCCAAGAGGAATTGTTCCTGAACGGGCGCTCGGACAAAAATGGGCAAAAAGGAAAATACTGAGAAAGAAAAAATACAGAGAGAAGGGTACTAGAATTAGATTGATTAACTTCAGGGGAATATCACCGATGGTCAAGGAAATGAACTTTAAGCCAACGTGGAAGATCATCCACTTTAAATGCCGTATCACAAAAATTAGAAGCTGCCCTTTCCCTTGTGAAGAAAAACTAAAATTAAATTCAGGAGTCCAAATTGTCCACGTCTTCTCACTCTTGAGCAGCAACTGCCCTGACGTCGCATACTGATCCTTTTGAAAATACAGTTATATTTGTTTCAGAAGCCGAGACGGCGCAAAAATGATATCGGAGGGATCTCAAATGAACAGTAAGGGACGCTGAGAGTCATTTATCATGATTCGGGTCATCGCATAGTCGATCGGAGAGTGGCGATTCCAGCAATGACCGCCGAAAACATGGAGCGCAGTAGGAACCAAGCAACGTTCATGAATATCATTAGGACAGAATGACCGTTACCTCGGAGATCATCGATCATCCTTTACTCTATGGAGTGATCACGAAGAATGTTGCACCCTAGTACATGAGAGCAAATGCCACGTAGTAGAGATCCTGAAAAAAAGTTCCGGCGGTCGGTCCTGTCCCCGAGTTCGAAATGTCCAGTTATCGGAACCGTTGGCTAGGGTCATTGTACATAGTCTCGGCAACCGTGAGGGGGACCTAAATCGGGAAGGAGATCGCAGAGGAAACCATACCAGGAAAATCGAGTTTTTAGGCGAGCATAGTCGTCGGTGAGACGACTGAAGTCACAGCGAGCATAGATACGATATCATTTTAAAGCATTAGCTTTGCGTATGGAACCAAAATCGAATGAGCGATACATAGCCGCGTTGGATATACATGCGTGGTTTGGCTGGCGTCCTAAATCCACGGCTACGTTCAAGATCAAAGTCACGTGGTAAGCCAAGAAGTGTGGCTGGCGAATGTTCGGGACCCCACACATTGACATCGAACATAGAAGAAATAAAGACTTTAAAACTGCTCCTACTATCCACGTTTAATTTCCGATGTAGAGAATCAATCCACTACTTTATAGTTGGTAATAAATACCTCGTCTAGTGGAAAGGGTATAGTAAGTTACGAGAGAAAAACTATGAAAGCATTGCTAAATGTGGAGGTAGTTAGACCAAAACCGCTCAACGACAGCAAACTATCCCATCCAACTATCCTTCAAAAAGCTGAAGAGGCAACAGCGAGAGCACCCAGTGCCATTGCGATGAAGCCTTGGTTCACAACAGTCGAGCTAGCACCGCTATGAAGAGTGCCACCGGAAAGTCCACCAGCCGCCTGCACACCAGCCCCGCTAAGGAAAGTGGAGCCGCAGTTGGAGACAACGCTCGAGTAAAGGTCGGTCTGACCCTTCAGGAGGAGACTGTTGCCCAAGCCTGGTGCGTAGGGAACCTTGGCCTCGAAATTAAGGTAGGCAGTCATGATGTTACGAGTGCAAACGTTGCAGAGGTCGGAGGAGGCGAGAGAGGGCGAGAGGAAGAGGAAGGGGATGTTGTTGGTGCCGAAGGTGCTGAAGTTGGGGGAAGATGATGAGCTCATAAGTGCTGCTTGTATCTGAGCGGCAGTCTGTCCGGACGAGGGAAGCTTTGACTTAGTGGCGCAGTAGTTTCCACTGTCGTCCTGAGCGCAGGATGCGGTCCTAAATGGCAGGATGGTGTAAAGAACGTCGTAGATGGTAACAACATCCTTGTTCGAGTTAGACGTGATTTCAGAAGTGCAAGCCGAGTAAAAATCGGTAAGTTTTGAACGAATCAAGCTCTCGGGACAACTGGCAGCTACCGATGATGAACAAAGATTGCTCAGAGCAGAGCCGATTTTGGCTGCTGAAGGGGAAGTCACGGCAGAGCTGCCTGGAGCATAGTCGCTCGTCGCCGATGACAATGCCGAAAAACATGTCGTAAAACTCGTGTTGGAGTTAAGATTGGTAAGGAAGGACGAACAACCATCTGAAATTCCAGAGGGGATGACCTTTTTCACTTGTTACCAGGGAGATAAAATTATTTTTTTTCCACAGAAAACATACCAACTGGGCCATGGCCGCCGTCGTGGCGAGTGAGACGATTGCTATGGATCTAAGCATGGGCGATTCAAAGAGCGGACGGGTTGTTTAGCGTCGACGACGACAAGAATGATAAACGTTACAAGAAAGGCCTTGTTGTTTGGGCGTGGATCATACACGTCACAACAAGGACAAATACATCGTGGCAACCACAAAGGATTGGCCGCCGCCAATGGACATGCTATATGTGTCTGCCAATTATACAAAGGTGTGCAGTGAGGATACTCCGAACATAATATGTTTCCTCCGTGAAAACCTTGGCCGTGTGCATGGCCTCATGAAGTTCCTCTCACACGTGCCGCGTCGTGGAGTTTTCGTTACTAATCCGAGTCGACTTATAACAGCTTGTTTTCAAAGAGTTTCGACAAACTTCAGCCTCCCTTGACACCATAATGACAGATCCTAAAGTTGCGTTTTACGGTTTTACGCCTGTCCCGCGAGATCCCGATGTCCTGTTCGACGGTCATCCGACCGCGAGCGGCGATCATCCCAAACAGGACAATTACAGTGTCGCGGATTTCCCGCTTCCGGACTCTGAAGTTGTTCGAAAAGTCAAGGATTTCGTACAAGTGAGATTTTCGATGCACCCAGTTGCTCTTCTTCTTGACATAGAGCAGAAAGAACTCGCACCACAAACGTACAATCATAGTCACCGTGTCTACGTATATGGTAGGAGGAGTATTATGATTATCACTCGCTGATTGTCAGATCTATACTTTTCTAGGCGTGGCACTAGTGAAAAGTCATTTTCCATCGTGGTCCTATGATCTTGAGGTTTGTTCTTCCTAGAGTGCTGGCCATCATTGTCCATTGCTTGATTCTTGCAAGACATACTACTTGGCCTGTCTCTTGCATGATATTGGAACTGCCGAACGGTTTCTTGCCACGACGAAGCTCTCTTTTGAATTCAAGGGAGCAATTGTGGCTCGCGATCTGGTTCTGCAAGTCGGCGGTGTCGAAGATCAAGCTGACAGCATATGCGATGCCATCATTCGTCACCAAGATATCTTTGTCAAAGGGTATTTCTCAGTGCTCTGCCTTCTCTACCCGACTTGATTGATTTTTAGCGGAAATATCACCATGATTGGACAAATTCTCCAGCTGGCGACGATTCTTGGTGGGTAACTGTCGAATCAATCAATTCTTCTAGACATTTGATGTATCTTGCGCTGCAGACAATGTCGGCATGTAAGATTCATTCCCTTGTGCGCGCTGATTCTTTCCTACTTTGGTATCCGTTCTAGACGGGCGAACTTGCTTCATCCTACGCTCATTGAGACAACCTGCGCTGCTTATCCGCGAGGCGGCTGGTCCAAGTTTTTTGCGCAAACTATTGAACGTGAATTGACCCTCAAGCCATGGTGCCATACTTCGTCATTCGAGGTCCCTGATTGGAAAGAAGGCATTACGAGCAGATTTGCTAGCGATGTTCGCGGCAATACTGTCATGCGCTCATATGACTAGCAATTATCTACTTTTTGGTTACTGTCTGAATGTTTTAGGACAACCATTAGTCAATCGAGACCACGATTTTCTCATCATCATTATCTTTTTGTAGTCCTCTGGTTGACATACACATGATGTGTGATCTGTGCTTTCAAGCTTCCGTTGAATCGTATGGAACCCCCGCTCATCATCAAACTTCCTTCGTTATTTATGCCGAGCCTCGTGGTAACTGCCCGTGATAGAAACGTTGGACGCAAACTGTCCACACGTTTTGTTCTTGGCTCAGGGACCTCAAAAACGGCATGCCATGACATAAGAGAGAATCTTGCGCGTGGTCAAAATGTATTTCGTTCGTAGATCTGTGATATATATCATTGACTGTCGAAATTTTACAAAATCTAGATATCAGTTATCCTGTTTCAGGGAAGTCCCACTGTCGTTTTACCTACAATAGAGAAGTAGTCCAATAAATGGAAGCAGTCAATAGAACATACACAGACCGCGCTTCATCTGCTGCTCATACATCAAGCAATGCAAGTCGAATTTGCGGAATAATGAGTGCTGGCACGTTGGAAACCGTCTAAAAGATCTCCCATGTCAATCACTTGCGTGCACAAGTATATTCACGCGACTGTCAGGGAAAAGACATTTTTGGAAGCCCTCGCGAGTAATCGACGTGCAAAGGACCGATAATGACGAAAATGTGGTCAGGGTACAGAATACAAAAGTATGGTAGATCACGATCTCATCACAGCAAGTAATGAAGATGCCATTCTTACCACACACCGCTAGCCTTGCGGAGACTGAATATCCCTCGAAGATCATAGATCGCCGTCGGGATACTCGTTCGCCACTGCCCAACCAAAGCCAGGCCGTATCGCAGATGGCCTTCGAAGATCCAAGTCCCAAGCCCCTCTCTATCTGCATAGGGTTTCTGGAAAAGGTTGAGCTTGTTCTAATACGGCATGGAGTGAAGGATGAAAACTTAGATACGAACCGGTTCCCTGCACATGATCATATAGCCGTCCGCACGGATCCTTCCTGAAAACTTGAAACCACCAAATGCTTGCTCGTGGTCAGAGAGAGTCTGTAAAAGGCGCGTCACGCGATGAAGAAAACTGGGACTTTGTACTTACTTCTCCTAATAAGATGACATCTAGGGCCTCGCTCGAGTGTCGTCCTCCAGAGATTCCCTCGTTCACAGAATATTTGTCATACCCGAAAACACCCGACTTTACCTAGAAGCGATCCTTTAATAACTGCAATCAGTTGGAAAACAAATTTGCTCACAGCGGACTCAAGGAGATCGAGAGAATAACTGGATGGAATGGGGACATACGGACTGAAACAAAGATACTCGGTGATCGCGCATTGCATTGGTTTTAGGCATGAGAATTGCCCAAGCATTCGTGGAATTAGGGGGCTCGTTGGTACGGGCTCGCCCGATACCTCATGGCGATAAATGATGCGAATAAGCAAGATTGACATGCCGCTGTGCAGTGAGAACAAAAACTCACCATGAAGCTTCCTTCCCAGACTCCCGTAAGAAAGCCAGGAACATATACATACCCAGATTTAATCCCGGGACTCATGTAGGTTGAATACAGGAAGTCATTGATTCGTGACTTGTATAATTCGAGATGAATTGGGTTAGACATGATGGCCGCTGGATTTGTTCCGGTAACCTGGGTCTTTGTAATCTCTGCAAAGAGCGGTGTGCGGCCTGTAGAAATCACGCTCAAGTCTTCGACAGTGGGTCCAGAACGTTTACTAGCATTGGCGACGGCCCGAGTTTTGGGAACATGAGCTGGAACTGTCATCGGCACAACTTCGTTGAGAGCGAAAATAAGGATGATTATAGGAGTCGCCTTCTCCAGGAGGGCACCACCGTCTATGTCACTGGGGAAGTCGGACGCACCCCGCGGCCGCTGAACTAGTTCGGTGATGCCAGGTATTTCTGCGAATAAGGAGGCACTCCCTTGCTGGTTGAATGCTCAAAAGTCAGAAAAAGCCGACCTGAGAGTGCGTATCACACTGTACCTGGCACGCTGTTGGAAATCGTAGGAGTCTGAGAAGAGCCTCTCTCGTTTCTTCTGGTGTCTTAACGATGTCTTCTAGAGAATGGCCAAAGTCCATTCAGCCGGCAAGCTCTCATGTCACGTCATGAAGACTTACGATGATTGAGAGTAAGGCAGAGGAGCCACATCTCCATCGATGTCGTATTGTCGTCGGTGAGTGGAAGTAACTTGGCTGCTCCGTCACGCATGAGGCGAGATAGTATAAGCGACATCATGAACACTGAGAAGCCTGCCGAAGATAGTAGCTTTTCGTTTTGACCAGCATTCTCAACGACCATCCGCATGGAACCACGTAACTCTTCTTGAGTAAGGTTAGACGACAAATCCATGCATCGTGTGCGCCACAGAACACGATGTCTGCGGTACAGTTCGGAGCAAAGGACCGGATCCGGAATTTTGGTGTGGAGGTCTGGGTCGAGATCGAAAGTTGCGCGAAAGATGCGAGCGTATAGCTGGGGACAATTTTGGGGGCTAAGTGCCTGGTAGACGTCTGAACATGCTAGCAGCAGAGAAGTCAGGTGTAGAGGTGGCCGAGGTAGAGACATCATGGCAAGGTAAAAAGCAATCTGCTGAAGAACGTTGCATGGGATCGAGTTGAGCGAAGCCATTCCTGATGAGTAGGCAAAAGAGTCCCTCCCTTTAAAAGGCGAACGAAGCCCCAGAACAGCCAGTATCTACGTGACAAAAAAAGCATTTGTTAGGTCACCCAAATTGTTGTCCATATTGCTTTAAGCGCTTTTCCCTATCGAGCAGTGATCGTAATGTGAATCGCAACTTTGGGGAAGGCAATCCGATTTGCTCCGTTGAGCATGTCTTCACGCATCTTATCCAAACCCCTGTCGTTCCAGCCGAGTACTATTAAGGGTTTCCAAGGGTTGCAAGGTTCCACCAAGAGCAAGAAAGTTATCAACAACCCTGTAACAACGTTGATATACCGTGGGATGAAATTGTCTCCAACCACAGCAGGGGCGTTGACAAGGTCCCATGGCCCTTGAACGCGAAGTTGAATAAAGTTTGCGTCTGTTCCCGGTCCCACTTTGACCGGAACTTTCGCTTTCGGCGAATTGCGTAGGATTTACTGTAGCGTGGTCGAATACTAAATAAGGATGGAAATGCCTGGACTTCCACAATACGGTACACTAGAGATGTATACGTAACTCACAAGTTTAAATTCCAATTCATCGATTCATGGTGACTCTTGCGCAAGGAAGAAATGAACTCTTGTCGTACTGACAGGTTGATAAGATATGGATTCCGACTGATAGGCTAAAATGTATTGAAGTTGAATAGTACATCAAGCTAATCATGGTTCAATGTATTGGATTAAATTTCACCTTACAAAAAATCATATCTATGTGAGTACGTAGTTTTAAAGTTCTGCACAGCACGTCAGTTATGTATTCAAGGATATGAGTAAGATATACTGACTCTGCATAGCGGCAATGTCCGTACTCTGAACCCAGTCATCAAACTCGGCAATCTTTTCCTGGAGCTCGTCCGTCGAGACCTTTTCATCCTCTGGTGAGGTATTAGTTCATCCATCTATGGACAAAGCTAAATACACCATACCGACAACAACGGTTATCTGGAGCTTCTTAATTCCATAGCCGATGGGCACGAGTTTTGAAGCACCCCAGAGAAGACCGTCTTGTTCGATAGATCGCACAGCTTTCTCCAATTCTTCCATATTAGTTTCATCATCCCAGGGCTTCACGTCCATGGTCACGATAGACTGAGATGATTATAAGGAGGAGTAAATGACACTTGGTAAAAAAAAAACACATACCTTAGCGACTGGCTTAGCCTTGCCGGCTTTCTTAGCATTGTAGGCAGCAACACGCTCGGCCTTGATACGCTCGGCCTCAGCATCCTCTTCTTCATCAGATCCGAAAAGATCGAGGTCATCTTCCTCAGCGGCTGCAGGTGCAGCACCAGTACCGATGAAAGCCTCTCCAGCGTTACTGGATCCGGGAAGAGTAGCATGATCATCTGCATAAGACTGGATGTGTGTGTACCACCTTGCGACACTGGGACTCTTAGATGCGTCGGGGGCCGCACCGAGAGCCTTGAAGACGAAGACATCGGCCTGAGAAGGGGTGTATCTGGACGATCTCATCAAAAAAAGCTATTACGACATTTTGGATTTACTGACCCCTCAACATATGACCTGGTGGAGAGGTGCTGCTCGAGTTTGACAAGATCTGCGGACATTGTAAACGATAGAGTGTGGATTACTTGTGAGGAAAAACTTTTGTTGAAGCTTTAAGAAATAAATCAGATATTAATCGCAAATCGATCAGACCTCAGGGCCGGTCATTATGTAATATAGATAAGATGCTTCTCGTCTCCCACACATATATATTGTGTGCTTTTCGCCATTTACCATAACAAGTCTCCTTCGTCTAGGCAGCTGGCCTCTCTTCCGCACCCTCTTGCTGGCGAAAACTCTGTTTTCACTGTGCAATGTACTCCATCCCTACGGATCCGGAAACGGTCCCGTGACTGATGTTGTTTCGTCACCTCTTACAAGATTGGAAGACAGAACTCGAAGCTTGAGCTATGAACGAATACGTTACATACTAACATCATAGTTCACCGTGAGGCGGTTACTGAATGAACTGATCTAACCACATCAGGGAATCTTGTCCCGTCAAATAAAATATCGTAAGACCAGGTAGGTGAGAATGTGATTCATGATAATTCACTTCTATAGCCCACACACTATCTAGACGCTTGAATGTCAGCTAGGCGGACCTCAGACCTTCTATCTTCTGAACTCCGCGATGGGAAAAGGTCACCACTGGCAGTTGCTCGTTCAATGACTGATGCTGTCATTGTTGCCTGAAATATCAAAGAGTGACATACAAAGGCACGATACACTCATGCTATCATGATAAGCTCTAACACTATGTTCGTCGCTGTCCTTGTCCTCATTTACGACCATCCCGCGACCCTGCGTTCGATCGCAGAAGCTGGCGTCCGTATATCCATTACCCAGATGCGAAATTTCTGCTTTAGTTCTGTGACTTGTCGGTCTTAGGATGCGATGTGCTCATCTGAAGTTCTCATGTTTTTTTTGGCCTATTAAACCTATTAATAATACCGGGAAAGATTCCGAAGCTTTGACTGTTCCACACCAGGTGAGAACTTTTCATTTTTACGTCGAGGCTTAGACGTAAGGCTTACGCACTTCCCGTCAAAGTTACTCGCGATAGCGGAAAGTCTCTAACCTCTGCAGCTTTTAAACTCATTCACATGGCCACCACCACGACACTCCACAACTACTAAAGCCCCATGACCATACTATCCGGGGGCTCCATGTGGGTAATAATTTTGCCGTGAACCACTGCCGTAAGTTCGAACGAACAAAAGCGTCTAACGATAACGAGATTCTCTTCTTTGAGATTTCGACTCTCATAAGTATCGATGTCATTGATTCTCCTAATATAATTTTCATTTGGATCCTCGACTAAATGGCGGCGCGCAGTTATACATGTGTGTTCCGTTCGACATCAATGCTCCCAATTGCACGATTTTGAAACTCAATAGACGTCATTCGCAGATACTGACGCAATTTAATACATTTTACCACCCGAACACGTTCACCACTCGTATCCAGACAACCGGGCTCCAGACAGAGGACCGTTCTCCAGGAGACAACGCGTTATTTCAATAACGCCGATCAACAACGTGAAATTTCTTGATCACAAATACCTTCACTATGCCTCCCTGTTTTCATTTCATGAAAACCTTATGAATTTCCGTGCCTGCAGCTGAGGCCTGACGATGTATCTTTGTATTTTTGGTGTTCCGATCAAGTCGTGTCAGGGAAGTTGCCAGAACTTTCCCCAGAAGTTGCCTTTTGAACGAGTTTCCAAAAATAGAAAATAGCGGCAGTTGTAACTGATCACTTCAGAATAACGCGAGGATAGCTTTTCCTCTTTGTCCTCGGCTCTCGGCTCAAGCCTCACACACTCCCTTCGTGAGAAATTTTCCGCCAAATTGCTCGATTTTACGAGGTCGCCGTTGATTGTGGCCAGTGTATAAATATCCTGATGACGCATTTTCTCCTCCTCCCACTTCCTGCATCATGTTGACACGCCTGCTTGATATTCAGCCCAGCGTCTTCCGCGAAATCGTCCTTTTCACAGTCTCTGACTCTGATTTTTCTGCTCCCCTACGTGACTTTATAAGCTTATCCCTCGTATGCCGCGCCGCCTATCATACTCTCACAGAAAACTCTGCGCCACTCTATTTCAACATTTTTTCTGACATTTTTGACGTCTTCCATCCCTTGAATAGGCTCGGAACGGCCGTTGTACAAGAATATGCAAAGGATGAACTAAAGCGTCGCTTTACTGCACTCAAAATTCTTCGAAGAGGGGACTTGGATGATCCACATTTGACTGAGGCGTTCTGGATCGCCTATATGATGTTCAAAGACTCGAGCCAGGGCCAGAAGAACGTTAAGCATCTTTTAGCGACCGGTATCCGCGACCTCCTCAATAGTTTCCTTCGACAATATCTCTACCGAGGTTCGGAGACGAACCATGGCTGGCCAATTCCGAATGAACAAAATTCGTTGGCAGTGGCGTTATTGTGGCTGTCAACTTCACTTCGTACGTCAATATCTTCTCTTGCCGTTATCGATCTGCTGAATATTGCCAAAAGAAACCCTTACTCGGGAAACCAAGGAACAGCGCGAAGAGATCGAACGACTTTTGCAACCTCTTGTGTTCGCCGCGTTCCGGGTCTGTTCCTTTTTGTTTTTCTGATTCGATTCAATTCTGATGGCGTGATAGTATCCCATCTTTAGCATTGCGGAGTTCTGCTTTGACATCGCTGCGTACACACATCGGTCAACATCTTCTAGCGTACACGGTCCATATCCCCCTCCGCCCCTCTTCCCTCTTGATGTGGTCTATTTTGGACCTGTATCACGCTCCATCCGACTACCATCCATATCTCTATTCGCCACTCTTTCCTTCTTCGTGCGTAAGGAAACTATTCCGCATGAAATTCCTCGTCACCTCCATCCTGAGAAGAGACAAGATACTATAGGTACCCAGAAGGGTCCTACTATTGATGACATAAGACACTTCTATGAACATTGTCAAACGCACTTCGCAGATTCCCCTGATTTTGACATTGATCTGATTCCCGGCTCTATTCAAGTCCCCTTGACGCTCTCTGCCTCTCCCACGTTGATCGAGCCGCCTGCGTACAGTCTGGGAACTCTGACGGGGAGATGGCAGGGGTCTTCCATTGTACGTCTTGCCAATGGTGTTACAAGCGCATCCTCGGGATGACTGATCCTCTTCGTTTTAGATGCCCTTTCTTGAATCATACGAAAACTGGCTCACCACATTGGCTGCACCGCCGGAATTCGTGACCTCAGGGAGATTCCCGCTGTATATGATATTGCAGGAGCACTATACCTGTGATCCGAGTGTCGTTATCCCTTTTGGGCGTTCTACTGAAGGAACCTCGAACGCGTGGCTTCCGTCAGGCTTTAAGTGGATCCAACGACAGGTCGGCTAATTCAATTCTACATCATTACTGAACGATAAATCGTTTATCCAAAGGACGTGATTGAAGTCTTTGACCACCAGGGATCTCTTAGATCTTTGTATCACACATTCCGACGCGACACACCTCCATCCGGTCGTGTAATTGACGTGATAATTACAGGCAAAGTTCGTGACCATCAGGATAACGACCCTATAGTAATCATATATTTATGTAGACGGACGCACGACATATTGCAGCTTGGGGAGACCACGAGATCCTAGGACGAGTCCGTATTGGAGATGGGCTCGTTGTGCTCTCGAGACGGCCTGTAAGTTTTCGTGACTGGCATTTCGTGCCAGATCGATTAATCGGTTGTTATCTTGGCCAGCTCACGGAAGACATTGGGACTGCTTTGCTCAGGGGATATGGTAAATTCTTCGATTGTCTTCGTACTAATTTGTGTCCTCATTGGTGGCCATTGCAGTGATGTCTTCACAGAACTTTGTAGGCAGGTTCAAGGGTGTCTCCAGTGGAATGGAGCCTGCGCAATGGGAGGCCGTCTTCAGTCTTTGTAAAGCCCGTTAGGTGAGTGCGATTTGAAGAAATCCTCAACCTGAAGTCCGTGCTTCAGTGTCGGTTACGTTTTACATGCAGGTACAGTAGTTAGCTCTAAGCGTAGCATTAATTCAAGTACCATACTAAGTCGTCATCTAAAATGGTTTATACATCCTCGACAATATCCGTCCACACAGTGTGGGAATGCATTGATGGAAGAAGTCTCAAAAATGAACTTTACATTATTTTATGTCATACGAAGCTGAAAATCCCATGAAACCAAAATGAAGTCCGTAACCTAATAAATCTCGGGCAAGCAATGAGAACATGAGGCGTGTCCTTACAGATTCGTCCTTAGCTAGTCATTTAGCGGAGGTAGATAACACAATTGTAAGCATCCGACCACTGATCGGAACCGGTCACAAACGGCAATTTAAATTTAGGAACCCTTCCCCAGCCATGACCACGGCTTCCTCGACCCTGAGTGCTATACCTCAGGAAGTTCTTGAGCACATCGCGTTCTTCTCGACTAATGACACTCTTCTTGGCCCTCCTTCTGGTCTCATACCTCTTCTCCTCATCAGCCGTAGCATCTATTCTTGTTTATACTCTAACCACCATCTCTATGCACGAATTTACGCTGTCAAATTCGATGTTGGTCCTGCAATACGACGCATCGGATTTCACAATACAGTCTCATCTGTTCTTGCTGCCGAACTTCACAATCGATTTCGGATAATGAAGCGGATTCGGGACCGACTGCATTGTCTTCTCGATGACGGGGACGAGGATAAAGACGAGGACGAGAGAGATGGCTATTTGATGTCTCATGACTTAATTTCTTTGGCTTACTATATGATGTTGGAAAATGAGGGGAAGAATGAGCGACAGTTACGCGATTATGCGAAGATTGATCCCTGGTTAAGGGATTATTGGTTTCACGAACGGGGTGCATCTCTAGTAGCTAACTATCTCAGTTTGGAAGGTTGGCTTCCAGAAACGCCATCCAGGTCCATGGCCATGTGGCTGTTTTGGTTTCTCATGCGACCCGGTGAGTACTTGATGTTCCATCAATCCATGACGCATGAAGATTTAGTCCAACGACTGCTCAGACGATTATAGCAAGGACAATCAAGAGTCCTGGAAAGCGCTCAACATACTCAAGATATTTGCCTTGGCAGCACATAAGGTAATTGGTCCCCCATGACGAATATGAAGCCTCGTCGATTGACTTTAATTCTTAGTATGAACTCACAAACCCCGCTTGGCACCAGTTTGTGCCTGAACCAAGTGCTCTCACCGGGAATCATTCATTTTATCTCTCCGAGCAACGTCGTCTCGTATCCCCGCCCCTTGCAACTCCGGCGATTCTTTCATTCCTGACTCTCGTGAACAAATTGGCAGAAGGTATTGGTTACAACACTCCAATGCCACCATCCCACCCAAAATTCCTCCAACAAGAGGAACCAGAGTGGGAATGCGAGTGGCAAAGATGTGTAGTCCTCGGCCAGGGTGAGTTTGATAATATTCTGACGGATGCTTTTCGACCAGGAAGGTGTGTCTAGTGTTAGTCCCTGGGTCAACAGGCTTAGGATAAACCTCTTCCTAGCATTGAAGGAGTCTGGGAAGGATTATTTACGGTTAGACTATTGTGTTGTAACATTCACGCTCGAATCCCTGATGTTTCACAGTATACAGAGTTCACGGCATATGCAGCGCTGCTGGCTGGCGGTGAGCCTCATGTCATACAAAGAAGTATGGTAGTGCGGCATCGCCAAACGTGGAAGCTTTATGAACACCATCTCTTGGCGTTTGACGCCTCGCGTTCTGATTCTGGTATCGGAGTCGAATGTGATAGCGTTGAGCCTTTACCTTCCGGTGACCCTCTACGGTCTTATTTCCCTACTGGTACACAGATATCTGAGACCAGGGATGGCATTGATATTCATCTGCCAGACCGAAACGATGTTCTTCACTATCGGCGAGCCTCATCTATCGGACAAGAGGAGAAAGGTGTTCCTGTTCAGGATATCATCGTTACTGGAGAAGTATGATGACCCTAGTTCACACACACTGACTGTGCCTCTGATCTTTTTCATATAGGGTCATTCGGCCTGGGGCCAATTCAACTTAGTAGGCCGAGTAAGGCCATGTGATGGCTTCGTCAGCCTTTCAAAAGAATATGTGAGCCTTATGATATCGTATTGATTTAATTTGCAGTGAAATCACTGACTGTCTGCACAGGTGGATGGAGACAGAGGAAAGTGGCTATATCGAGGATATCTTGTCGGAAATGTCAATGCTAACCTTGCTGGACGATGGCGTGATACTATAACACCTAAGACCGTCCAAGGCTATGAGGGATGTTTTGCTATGAGTCGTCGACGATGTTATGCTTCATCTTAATGTATGCTAGTCTCTCCATGTAATTTTACATTGTAATGAATGCCTTTGTTGTGAGTCATTTCCAAGGCTTGTGTACTGATGACCATCAATGAACACAGGTCTTTTCGTGTCCTTGAATGATATCAAGTAGCTACGATGCGATGGTTCCGGTGCCTTCATTTGATGGGACTGACCCCTTGGAATCGGTCCGTTGATCCGGGATATCAATATCTTTCCGGTCCTAACTACTGAGTTCAGCTTGCGAGCACGGAAATGAAAAGAAAATATCAAGTGTGACCGCGCAAGAATTAAAAGTTTGGCATATAGTGTATACGCTAATGACAGTCATTCTAAAATTGCGTAGTGGTCAGCACTTATTCAGACCTTGGGAATTCATAAACAAGGATCATCGATTACGAAGCTATTTCACTAGAAGACTCGGACGAGAATCGTGACGACAAACGTTTCGTTTGAATATGGACTCCGACTCCGATTAAATAATTACGACATACTTCTAAAGTATTGTGTGGGATTTCGAGCGTGGCGCGCAATATTAGAAGTCGACAACGTCATTCATTCGCCTACCTTGTTTATTCTTAACGTCAGTTCTCATTGGCGGGCTTCAAAGCAGTAGAATGACGATCGTGATTCTTCACACCAGAAAGGCAAAGAGCAAATCTGCTGAGGCTTTGGAACGTCACGTCACGGTGATGCCGTCGTCGCCATATGACCATTAGATTGGAGATTGCACGGAGTTACACTAGTACATAGTATAAGCTAGTCATACTTCCTTCCCAAATAAAGGAGCGGAGGACAGTGAAAGATCGGCTGGATCGGCACTACTGTTTAACTCTTTGAGGAAGCTTAAGCTCACTTACAAGGGAATGTTGTAATATCTCATGGAGCACGAGCATTTTATATATAGTAAGGTTTTCAGGCATGGCGTGTGCTACCCATCAGACGTTAAAGCAAGGCTCGAGGGGCTGTGAGATCTCTAAGAGCTGGACGTACACATGAATAATGAATCAGCGTACGAGCTTCACTACAACGACTCAAGAAAGTAACCCGAATTTCGAAGCAGACAAATGGGAGTATTGACAGAAGAAATGAGGTAGGAACAAGCTCGGTGGCCGGGAGGATAACCAAGCAAGCCGTAATCTTATGACGAGCTGACAGATCAACCGAAAACAGAGTCTTCGAGTGATTGATGTAATGAAAATAGATAAACTGTAAAGTATGGTTTCCAAAGCATAACGACACATGGTTCTGTTACAACAAATGACGAAAGTCAGAACGCAGCACCGAGGCACCATGGAAAAGATACCAAAAGGTACGTACACAATCGTATCTATGATCGTATGAGACACGTAGTACGATGACACCTGTGTTCAGAAGAGTTCCTGATGTTGCTAATGCTAATGTGGAAAATGATAAAATCCAGACATAACTCTTGTCCCATTCTTTTCATAGCATAATCGAATGCTGGCGCAGAAGATAACGCAACATCAGTACACAAGAACCTCGGCGCCATGGAAAGGGCAGGGCAAGACGAAACGCCACACTTACACATGTCCATATGTAACAGGATTAGTTGCGACTCACAACTGGATAATGAGCACCAAAAGTCCGATCTCAACTGCGGCAACTACAGCCGCCACGGCCAAAACAATCCACCCCGCCGTAACGAATGGCCTGCCGAAAATCCTCGTCCCCTCCTGTCCCACAGTCTGGATCGCTGCACGGTGTCTTTCCTCTCGAAACTTGGGATCTTTCCACTCCTCGTCAAAGTCGTGATTTGAGTGGCGTGCACGGAGAAATGAGAGGATCATGAGAAGTGTGCCGAGAACCACGAAGAGGATGCCGACTGGGATCGTAGTTGGTGAGACATTCAGGAGGGGTAAGTGTGTACGTACTTCGATGGAAACGCCGGTCGAAGAGACGCAGAATGGTCAATGCAGCGCCTAGATTGCCTATTGCGGTGCGCGTGTACGCTCCGTAGAACGTACGCTGTCTAGCTCGTAATTCCACGAGTTCATTGAGGTCCTCCGCTTGAAAGGAGTTCGCTCGATGACCCCTAGGATCCGTCAATGCACAATGTCATAGATAAGTCCAAGTAAGACTTGCTAACCTATGTCTGCAGTTCATTGTATCATGAGCTGCGTTATCATCCGGGCCCCTCCAGACTAGATACTTATAGTGATTCAGGAGGCTGAACTCGGACCGAAAGCCATATTTCTGTCACGTGATGCAAAGAATTTTCATCTGAAAGTAACTGTACTCGGTGCTAACCAGCAATGGTTTTTGCAAACGCCCTAAGTGCGAGCGTTCGAACAGGTTCGTTGAGGCTAGCGGGTCGCAGGTGCGAGTATTGCTGTCGTGCTCTAGGGCTTTTGATTTAGTGAGAGGACAGGTTCGCACCTCGCATAGTATGTGTTGGCGAGACCAGATCATTTTCTTTGCTTATACAGGTGTGCTGCTTTAAATACGCGTATTCTATCCAGTTGACCCTCGAAAAAGCATCCTGCGCGCTCCAGGACTCACAGAACACCCTTTCTCGCCTTGACAACCCGGAATATCTCAGGGGATGCCACGAAAGCTCAGGCCGAAGCTCAGGTCGTGTCAAGCGCCACCCCTGCTGACTCTGCGGCCTCAGCAGCAGTAGAAGTACCGCCACTCGAGCCCGTGGTCACAGCACCAACGTCTGATCTTCTTTCCGATGCTACGGATGCCATTACAAGTCATCTACCTGCTGCACTGCAATTCGGCGACCTTGCAGCACTCGGACTTGTCAGCTGGACACCTGCTGGCCTTGTGCGTTGGTCGTTCGAGGTGATCAATGTCGCGACGGGCCTACCGTGGTTCTGGACCATTGTTGCTGGTAGTCTCTTCTGGAGAGCTGTCCTCTTCCCCATCTCCGTCAGGAGTATACGAAACTCTTCCCGTCTCCTTCCCATCCAGTCGAAAATCAAAAAGTTACAGGAAGAGATGCTTGTTGTCCGTCAATCTGGTGATAGACTGGGGATGCAACGCTTATCCCTGAAAATCAGGAAGACATATAATGACGCGGGTGTTAGCATGTTATCCACGGCCCTTGTACCTTTTGTCCAGATTCCAGTTACTCTGGGCATGTTCTTTGGTGTAAAGAAGATGTGCGAGCTGCCTCTGGAACAGTTGACGCATAGTGGATTCTCATTGTTGCCGGATTTGACTGTCGCGGATCCCTACATGGCCCTTCCCATTCTCCTTTGTGTTATGGTGAATACTCAAATACAGGTTAGTTGTACTCGGCTATTTTGCACTCGAGATCACTTCTGACAGGTATTGCTAGGTTGGTGCGGCTGAGATGGACCTCATTTCTCGTCCAGAAATGGGACACATTATGAATGCTCTCCGCCTACTCTCAGTCGTAGGCGTATTCGTCATGGCAAGTTTCCCATCGGTAGGTCTCTCGGACATTGCCGACGATGCCTTCTCATTCACTGCATGCTTCAGGGCCTGATGGTATCACTCATTACGACAAGCGCGGCTACGACTCTTCAGTCATGGGCCCTGCAAAGACCTGAGATTCGCGCCTCGCTAAAAATTCAACAAGTCCCTGTCGCAGCGCGTGGAAAGCTGCCCACTCCGGTGGAGTCGGTGCACTATGTGATTGCAAAGTGGCGTGCGAAGCTAGAGGAGGCGAAAGAGCAGCAGAGACGCAGCGGGCAGTAATCTATCCTCCAGTAGTAGCCCCTAGTACTATGTACTAGTAATAATTCGCTGATAATTCGCATTTGATGGAGATTACATAAGCTACCTTGGGTTGCAGCGATCATTCCAGTTTGCTGAGAGTGCTAGTCCTCTTTGTGTTTGCTCTTTCATGCGGACGACCACCATGTCCTTCAAGCTCGCCACCGTCACTGCTCTCGCCGCCGCACCCTCAGACTCTGGCGTTGCTGCCCCAGAGGAGGAGGAATACTACTCGTCCTGGTCGCTCTTCCTTGTCTGCATGCTTCTTGTTCTCTCGTTATGGACCTCTTATTACCTCCAAATCAAACGCATACGAGCTATACATGAGACCCTTGTTTCTATAATTGCTGGCATGTTCGTGGGCCTGATCGTGAGACTGGCACCAGGGACAATGATACGTGATATGCTGGTGAGCATTTGGTGCTACACAGACCAGATGATTGACTTACGACAACGATAAAGACATTCCGACATACTCTCTTCTTTAACCTCTTGCTACCGCCAATTATATTGAATTCAGGCTACGAACTCAAGCAGGTGATCAATCAACTCAGAAACAGTCACCTGCTTTCTTGTCCTTATTTATGAACACAGGCAAACTTCTTTCGCAATTTTGGGTCAATTCTTATTTTCGCATTCCTTGGGACTTTTATATCTGCCGTGGGTGTTGGGTACGCTCGCGTCTAGTCATTAAATTGGGGTAATGTTGATCACTTACAGTGCAGAGTGCTCGTTTGGATCTGGGCTTCTCTCGGTCTTGAATCTCTTGACCTTACACTCATAGAATGTTTGACATTCGGATCAACGCTTTCAGCAACTGATCCAGTTACAATACTGGCTATATTTCAACAGTACAAGGTCGACCCCAAGCTCTACAGCGTCATATTTGGCGAGTCTTTACTCAACGATGCTGTGAGTATCGTAATGTATCAGTGAGTGATCTTTGTCAAAGTCCCAGCGTGTCCTGACTTTCTTGTTAGGACGTTGACACAGTTTCACGGAACAGAGGTGTATCTTTCATCCATTTTCCATGGCTTCGGGATATTCCTGTTGTCCTTCACCGTATCCATGGCACTCGGTGTCGTCTTCGGCCTGAGCATGTCGCTAATCCTCAAACACTCCTCCCTCCACCTCTTCCCTGCCATAGAATCTTGCCTCATACCCCTCTGTGCCTACACCTGCTATTTTTTCTCAAACGGTCTCGAGATGTCTGGCATCGTCTCTCTCCTCTTTTGCGGAATCACACTAAAGCATTATGCATACCATACAATGTCCCAAAAGACCCAACGGGCCACAAAATACCTCTTCTCCACCCTCGCTCACCTGTCAGAGAATTTTATCTTCATATACCTCGGAATCTCGCTCTTTACGAGCGCACCGACTTCCGAGCCAGTACTGAGCTACGTAAAACCCCTTTTCATAGCCATAACCACTGTCTCTGTCGTCTTTACACGATACGCGGCAGTCTTTCCGCTCTCAGAGGCCATCAACTTTTTCCAAAAACACGCACGTGGACAAAGAACGGAGGAGTTGCCTCATTCGTATCAGATGATGCTATTCTGGGCTGGCCTTCGAGGTGCCGTCGGCGTTGCGCTTGCCGCCGGGTTCACAGGTAAAAACGCGCAAGTCCTGCGCACGACTGTGCTCGTCGTTGTCGTGCTCACCGTCCTCCTCTTCGGAGGGACAACGGCACGTATGCTTGAGGTGCTTGGAATCAGAACAGGCGTCGAGGACGATGCGGACAGCAGCGAAGACGATGAATACGGTGTTCGCTCTCCTTGGCTTTCACGGCGGTCCGAGCGATTCGGCGCATACGACGACGAGTCCTCAGCTCTCCCCCGCAGCAATGTACGTGTGGGAAATATCTACGCCGGTGCAAGGAGCTACAATCATAACGCCCAGGGACAAGCGGCCATCTTCTCGACGTCATCTTCGGATTCGTTCGACTCTGATCTTGGCGAGACCCTGCCCATGGCAATCACACCTGATCGATCAGCAGGCGGCCACGGACACCCACCCCCGCGCCAGAATCTCTCTGCAGCAGCTGCTGCGATCGGGCAAGACGGGAAGTGGTTCCAGATGCTCGACGAGCGGTACCTGCTTCCCATATTCTCTAATGCGACTGCCAGTCGAACGTTCCATGCTCGGCGTGCGCGGCGAACTGTGCCAGGGGGAAATAGCAACGGGAATGGGCAGGGCGGGGGTGGAGGCAGTGGTGGCGGGGTCGGGAGCGGGGTTGGGAGCGGGGCTGGGACACCTGGGATTAGTAGTGATGATGAGAGTGACGTTGGGCAGGAGATTGAGTTGGGTCGTTCGCAGAGGGTGGTTGCTGCCGCGGATGAGAGCAGGACGGAGAGGGGTTTGCCGAGTCCGATGTTGAGGAGTAATAGTAGTTTCAGTGGAGAGCGGATATCATGAAGGTTCTATTTTCTTTTTTTTTTTTGTAATATGGACGAGGTGTTGTTCTTTTACTCATCAATTGGCTGGCTTTTGATAGATGGATGTTATCATAATTGACTCGTCACCCCGAATGCATCGTTGGGATTTATTGAAAGTTTATCTGTACAGTCCTATCAAGTCCACTTGTAAAAATCGGTGAGGTAAACAAGAAAATGAAAAACTGAGGTATAAGAGGAAAA
Organism: Macrolepiota albuminosa; assembly: GCA_027475525.1. Classification (NCBI taxonomy): domain Eukaryota; kingdom Fungi; phylum Basidiomycota; class Agaricomycetes; order Agaricales; family Agaricaceae; genus Macrolepiota; species Macrolepiota albuminosa. The sequence goes on along the minus strand of JAMWFC010000037.1, from coordinate 1,081,226 downwards.
TGATGGGCAAGGTTAGAGGTACTGAGCATGGTACACGTACGTAGATACTTTACAATATCATGAGACTACAAGGAAATTTGAGGGAAATATCAAAGACAAAATCAGTGGGTATGATACATGGGCACGACATGTCCGAAAGAAAGATACTTTAGAGCCTAATCCAACCAACATGAGTTAAATCCGAAATTTTCAACACAGAAATATTTACATCAAACTCCCATGGCGTAGATGTTCGCCTAATATGGATTCCTCGACTGACAGACAAGGTTAGCAAGTGAATAGGTGGAGGTGAAGAGTTTGTACCCGAGCCGAGAGTTATAGCGGTTGATCGAGTGTTCTAAAAACAGGTTAACCATCCAGGACTCAGTGCTAATAACCCCAAGGATAACGGCACGAGGCAGTGTCGTCTCACATAGGGAACAAATCAGATATACTCACGATCATGGAAGTTATATACCCGAAAAAAGGCCGCATAGGAGAATGGTGCTTCAATATATCTCTGAATTCTTCCCGGAAGTCTGCGAGACATCAACCCAATGCACATAATTGGAAGAAAAGGGGATAGCTTGTTACATTCCATGGCGGTTTCAAAATCGTTCTTCCTGTCTCCAAAACTCGGAACGGAGTCTCGGATCCGAACGCCCCTTTGTAGCTTAGCCTGGAGAAGATCACATTTGTTCAAGACTAGCGTTGGTTTGAATGCGGTGTCGTCAAAAGACCCCCGCCAACATGATGGTCATAAAGACTCACACAGGATGATATGGATACGAGCTAGAAGCTTGCAGGAGGCCACTGAACGCCATAGGAGATGGCTATCTTCAAGGCGATTCACACGCTTATCTTCTGCGAGTTTTTCGTCAAACGAAGAGACTTTTTGTGAAAAGGCAGTATCAGTTACAATGAACACATCAATCAGCTAGAGAATTCACTTGGTCTATTGATAGATGGGTACCATGGTCAATATGTTCCTGCGATCATTTGGTAGATTGATGAAATGAATGTGCTACTCACGCAAGGAAGATAATAATATCAACTGCATAGAAAATTTAAGATCAATTCCAAGTCAGGTATGGAATTTGGGCATACCGTCATCGAAATAGGGCTGCCATGCTGCACGCTGCGAGTTGAGATGCATTTAGTCGCGCTGAGGAGGCAGTGAAGTGTTTCAGTGTACTCACACTACTCCGAGTTCCACCAACATCATACAAACGACACTCCTGTCCAATGGCCTTACCTGTCCGAGGTTATTAAGAATATTTGAATTGCTGGTCCTGAGTAGCGCACCACTATCGAAGACAAATCGGTGCTCTTGCACACCAAGAGTACGTAGACGCGCACGTATCACGTCATCATCTGTAGGTTGGTAATTTCTGGAAGCTATACGCTCAGCATCGTTCAAGAAACTGTAGAACGGAGCTTGAGCCGGGTTCTTGAAGGATAAAAAGGACTCACAACCCTGGACTATCCTCTATTCGCGCATTACGTCTATTAAGCATTTCAATGACAACAGGGTCTTCCCACAAGGTTTTTATATCATTTTTGCAGGCGTCAAGGATGTCAGCAACATCGTCATCGTTATCTTTCGCTTTAGATTGGTCCTCTGCGACTTCGGGACGTGCCAAGCGATTAGTACGCAATTTGACAAGCGCACTTTTCCATCCATTGCTGGAGTTGATTGAGAACTCTTGGAGCGCACGACGATTGATTGGAGTATGTTCGAATGGGGCGGCTGTCATGTAAGCAGTGGAATGTACCTCAGTCGACGCTTCACCGAGCTTTCCCTCGAGGTCTTGCTGTACACGCGTCAAAGGGGTGAGACTGAGCCGAAGAAGGCGATGGTGTTCTCTGAATTCGAGTGGTGGGAGTGCCTTGGCTTTCCGACGAACAATCTGTACCTCGTCTGAAGAGTCGTCACTGTTGTAGCCGTCAACATCGCCCGCAATCTCTTGACTTAGATGTTCTAAGATACAGTTGACATTTCTCACGAGGTTGAGTTGGATGACAGCACGCCATGAAGCGCGTTCTTCAGACCATTCACGTCGGGCATACGTCAATTGGAAGTCTGCAGAATGGCATAGTAAGTGAGTTTGGAATCTTGAGGGGAAGAATTAAACAAAATACTCTTGACTGTTGCCGTCTTCCCACTCTCACTCTGGCCTAGAGATACGTGCAGAGTCAGCGATCTGGATTTTGACATTAATATTGGATTGACCTAGTAATAGTAGCTTGACCGGCTTCATCTTTTTCTTGTCGCTCTCCCTTTCGTTGCGAAGTTGTTCGTCAATCTCGTCGCTGACCTTCTTAGCCTGAGCCTCTGCAAACTCGCGAGCTGCACGCTGTTCTGGGGCCTCGTTGGAGGACGGAGTGATGGCGAGGGTGAGAGGGTCGTAAGACTTAAAAGGATAACGCATGGACCACGGAGAGTCTGTTAGAACCTATTACACCGATGCTGATATAAATATAACCCCAGAACAATGCGTAATCATCACTGCTGGCAGTGAAAGATGTTTCCGAAAAAGTGTAAAAGAAACATGTTATACCATTTCCCACGTGCCAATTCCTGACAGAAAAAGTCTTTAAACAAAGCAAAGTTCCTTTTTCTATCTGAAATTGGCACTTTGGAAATGGTATAACATGTTTCTTTTATACTTTTTCCAATGGAAACATCTTCCAGTGCCAGCAGTGTATGGAGTTTCAAAGTTGACCGCAGCAGCATTGATGGCCTTACTATGCCACTCCTGCAGTTCAGAGTACCCTTGAGTCGGACAAAAAAATTGCACCAAATAACCACGGTTGAGCATTGCGTTATCATTATCTCCCGTCATGGACAATGGTCAAGTCGGTGTCCATGCCTGCTGATTTGACGGCAAGGCGGAGTTTGACGTTTTTGTTAACGCATCTATCAAGTGAGCTGGCCTGACAGTCACAAGGCACGAGAGAGTGGCAGGGTGTGGTCTTTGAGTGAGGTGGCTGTATCAGCGATGTGTAATAAATTTTCTTCACGACAGCCACCTACCATAGGCTTCATCGCATCTTAGCTCGCATACTATCTGAGCAGAAGAAAAATTTTTACGAAGGAGTTCTAGCTTAAGCAATTTAGGGAGCTCTTCTCATTCATTGCATTGAAAAATGATTACACTCACAGTCGACCCCAACTCAGAAGTGGTTCCTGATTTTAATTCAATTGAGCATATATTCATGAGAGAAGCTTTTGCTCATGGCAAAGAAGGAATGACAAGCAAGCAAGCTGCAGATGCCTTAGCAGACCTTTGGATTACTGCCCTTGAACAAAGGAAAGTAATATGGGAGGTGGAAAGAGAAGAAAGAGAAGCAGCAAGGAGGCCTGATAGTCGTTGAGATGAGGCTGACGGCCCAGCTCGCAGAGCAGACAATGATACCTTGCATTCTAGACAGTTGAGAGAGCAATCACTAGATGACAATGATAGTGCCCTGAACTTAGTTGCTGGGATGCCAGTCCTGGACATCATTGCATACTCTCCAGCACACTTTGCTATGAAGAAACTAAGGGAGTGGGAGTACATCAAGCTAAGCTATTTCATGCCTGAAGGGCGAGCAGAAGCAGCAAAAAGTGAATTGGTGTCATTGAGCGAAGTTTTCACACTGGCAAAAGAGGACGACATGCTCTCATTGAAGCCAGTGGTGAACTTCAGAAGCGCCAAAGGGAAGACAACTCAAGATGAGGACTTGGTCTGGGATCAGTTATGCATAGTGTCATGACCCCTCCCCTCCGGACCCGCCCCGGTACACCCCTGGAACACCATCTGGGACCCTCCCTTTGACCCCATGGGACACGCCCTGCCATCACGACTACCAACACCGCCATCACGTGCATCAAGGACCGCCATCAGCCACCACCAGCCCCGATCAACGATCAGATCACGCGACTCGCCTCTGGCCATCACGCATCACGCATCACAGCTCCCTCCGCGCCTATTGATCACGTGCCCCACATGCACGATCCAAGTATACAGTCCCTGCCTGCTACTCAATGACTCCCGGAACCCATTCCAGACACCCCGGAACCCGAGACCCGGTCCCGTAGTACTTATAGCATAGTTCCTCGTTGTATTTGCTAGTCTTGATATTACACTGCTTTAACTTGGATTGTTGCGTGTCCTCTGCTTGATTGGTATGCATTGACTGGCACACTTTGACTGGCACACTTGAATACTCGCGTGCTCTAAGATTGGTACGCACTTCGTGACTTTAATTTGCTAACTTGGTCTCGTCTTAGAACCTCCGGTTCACGACTCGACCCCCACCCGAATCCCCCAACTACTCACAACCCAAAACCCCCGGACCAAGTCCCCTCTCCCAGGATTGCCACGTCTTGAACCCTGGAGTTCTAGCCCTGGAGTTCCAGACACCCGAGTATCCGTAGGTCAAGTCCGCATTGTAAGGGCGATTGCTTTCCTGGAAAGCCCCTGACTCAGCAGAACCTGACATAATATCAAGATTCCCTCCTTACACCGTTCTTGATGGCTACGTATACTCATACCTACTACCCCATGGGCTACCAGACCGACCCTTATGGGCACCCGGTCCCCAATCACTACCCTGCACAGACCCCTCGCCCCGCCTACCCACCCCTCTCATACGAACCCCAATACCTCCACCGCTACTGGGCCCCTGACCCATCTCTCTACGATCTGGGGCCCTCAGCCAGCTGGGCCCCTCTGCCCAACCTAGCCATGGCGCGACCGCCCCTGACCCATCTCTCTACGATCTGGGGCCCTCAGCCAGCTGGGCCCCTCTGCCCAACCTAGCCATGGCGCGACCCATGGAGGTCCCCTTGTACCGGAGCATCTCCGGGGGCCTACCGGAGACACCACCAGTCCCCAGTGGACCTCGCCCAGTACCTCCCAGCGAGGGCCCCTTTGCACCCACCCCCTACTACGGTTACCAGTGCCCTGCTCCCCAACCATGGGGTCCTCTCCACTACGACTATCCCTCTTGACACTACCCAACCGCCGCCCCACCCGCTTGGACTCCCCCCTTGCCGATGGGACGACGACGTCTTGAGGACTACGAACAGCAACGGGACAAAGTGCTCTGCTCGCTCAGGATCTCGCTAGAGGACTTCGCTCAATGGGCAAGGGCGCTACTCACGGAACTTGGACACAACGACTTCACAAGCACTTCGGAGGAATGGGCCCACTGCTTGGTCAAATTCGGGGATCACCTCACACGAGGAGAACTCCCAGAGCAGACTATGGTAAAGTATAGGCGCAACACAATCCTCCGCAAAGAGTTGCAACAGCTGCTCGATGAAGTCCACACATCCCCCTCCCCCTGACCCCTCAACGACCCTGCAGACCTGGGCCACTCGATTTACATCTGGCGGAAACCACTGGAACCAGCCCCGGCAGCCCCCGCAGTCCCCACTCCAGAGCAACGACAATGGGAAGAGCGACAAAACGCCTCGGCCATATTACAGTTCCTTAACCTGACAGGAGGGCTATTTGATCAGCCTGCGGCCCGCATGGTAGGCTTGTCAACTCGCCGTAGAGCTAACTTCGTTCCTAGCACCTTCGAGACCTGGGGACAGCCCCAGAAACCCCTGGAACCCCTCCCATGAATGGACAACACCCGACCCTCGGCCCTGGCGAACCCCGGCAGACCCCACGCGGACACCCCTAGCACAGATGACACACTGTGCTACATCGACGAGCTCACACGTGGCAACAACAAACCACGTCCCGCGCCCACGCCCATCCCAGTACCGCTCCTTATGTCAGCCCCGGCCCCTCCAGAACCCAACTTCCGCCGCAACCCCCCGCCCCACTTCGATCTGCGGAATCCCCCACAGCCTCCAATGCAAGTGTGACCTTCCCAGGTTGAACGTCCCCCACGCAACCCGGCACCTGACCCGGCACCTGTCCCCCCTCAGATCGACCCGACACCATCGAACTCTCCCTGACCGCCTCCGCCATCCCCAGCTGAGCCTCGAGGACGACTCTCAGGCCCCTCACCTCCACCACCTCCTGTGTGGAGACCCAGGCCTCCCCCTGGCAGGAATGAACCCCCCTGGGACAATGGACCCCCAGGTGAGCCACCCAGAGGAGGCCCTCCAGGTGGGTGGGGTCCTGCCCTCGGTGCCTTTCCTCCACAAGGAGGGGGGGTAACCATTACTACTACTACTACAATGCCGGCCCCCCTCTCCGCAACGCTACCGAACTGGATGACGCTCGCAACGCCCTTGCCTGCGAAGGACGTCTGGACATTCAAAAGCCTGACGCATTCATGGGCTGGGACCCCCAAAAATGGCGTACATTCCTCACTCAGTGTCTTAATACGTTTCAGGCAAAACCACTCACGTTTCAGGTTGACAGCTCCTGGGTGGCCTTTGCCACCTTGTACCTCCAGGGGATCATCTTCGACCATTACACGGCCCTCATCCAGTTTGATCCCAACAACCCGGCACTCTCCCGCTGGCAAGCCTTCGTCGACGAGTTCTCCAGGAAATTCAGGATCTACGACACCATGGCCGAAGCCGAGGACAACCTCTTCAACCTCCGGATGCACTCTGAAGAACATTTCACTACCTTCATCGTACGTTTTGAGAAGGAAGCTTACGAGACAGGTTGGAACTACAGCGCCCTCCAGTACGCCCTCTGCTGCGCCCTGCCGCAACGTATCAAGGACGTCCTCCGACTCGTCCCGAAACAACCCTTCTACAATGGATACAAGGCCCTCGTCATGCAGATCAACCAACGCTACTGGGAAGACCGCAGCGAGTACTTGAACTCCCGACCCCCCTGGAACTCTAGGGGAGGACCCCCATGGCCCTCCGGCGAAAACCCCAACCTCCAAATCCGAAACTCCGGTCTCCCCACGTTCCCTGGTGGCCGACCTCCGGTGAGTCGCAGCCCGCCCAATACTAACCCTGGCAGCGGTGCCTGCCCCCAGGCCCAACTCAACACCGCTGTGGCCGCCAACGACCCAGGTGACGCACCAAACCCCGAGGAACCCCCAGAAGACTCTGAAGATCCCGACTTCACCGACGAACGGGACAAAGAAGCCCTCCGGGCCAACCGGCTCTCGAAAAAGGGGTGACCCTGGGTTGAAGTCCCGAAGGATGTGCAGGAACGACGGAGAAGGGAGGGTGTCTGCATACTCTGAGGTGAGAAAGACCACTTCATCTCCGAGTGCCCCCAACAACAAGTCATGGGACGTGCCACCTGGACCTTCGAAGGGAAGGATGCCACTTACGAGTATTTGGAAAATGACTCGGCGATTTAGACCCGGAAGACGCCCTAAATTGCGGAATTGACCCCGACGTCTTCTCCGCCCCGGTCTCACATCTTCGCTCCACGGCACTTATACAGGACACCCTCATGGCTTACCTACCCTCCCACTCCTTGCACTCCCTCCTCCTCAAAACCCGCCTCACCACCTCCAGAACCCCCCTCGACACCCTCGTTGACAGTGGCACCACCGACAACTTCATCAATGAAGCATGGTCTACCTTTGCCCCGGAACCCGCCCAGCAACTCCTGGTCCCGGTACGGCTCTGCCTCTTTGATGGAGACGCCTCTACGGCGGGGGACATCACTCACTTTGTGCGTATGCCCGTTAATTTTGCCAATGGACAGACTCACACCCTCTGGATGTTGATAACCAAACTCCACTCTTCCATACCCCTGGTCCTAGGGCTCCCGTGGCTCCAAGACACCAACCCCTGCATCAATTGGCGACATCTTACTCTTTGCCTGACCTGGGACCCGACGCCCGACGACCAGCAACTCCTCTTTGACATCCCCCACTCTCCAGACCCTACCCCAAAGAATGGGCCCCCACCACCCCCCAGACTCCAATTCCGCTCGTCCCGATCCTTCATCATCAATGCCAGGCTGGACGGTGCCCCGGGACCAATATCGGCCCTCATCGACAGCGGAGCCACCGGAGTTTTCGTCAGCGACGCCCTCGACCTCCCCCATGACCCCCTCGACCAGCCCCTCCGCCTGCAACGCCTCGACGGCACCCCCTCCTCCTCCAGCCCCATCCAGAGGTCTCACTTGGGACACGTGACCCTGGACAACGACTATGAGTTCACCTCCAACTTCCTGGTCACACGACTTCACGAATCAACCCCAATGGTGCTGGGACTATCCTGGCTGCATGACATGAACCCCGACATCGATTGGAAGACGCTCACCATGACCTTCCCAGGACCCAAAGACCACCCCTTGACCGCCGTGCATCTCCGGGCCCTAGAAAGCGACCTGACGCCCGACACCCCTGGGACGACTGCCGTGCCCCCCACGCATGCACTACCCACGCCCGTCTGAGCCCGCGAGGCCCCTGATTGACCCCCAAACATTCCTTGAAACAAGTACAAAGGGCCGATGTAACACTTCCAGAGGATTGAACCGACAACCTCAGGAAAACTGGAACTAGCAGGGCTTGAACCTGAATCGCATGTTACCATTACACCATAGTCCCGTGTTACTACTTGCTTTTTCTTGTCAACTAGTACCATTCTAGCTCCAGTCAATAGGGGCTTAGGCATAACCCCGGGCTTTAACTAAGGTGTATTGACACACCCTTACACTCTCCCCTCTAGACTTGTTCCGGCAAGTCTCAGGATCCCAAGTGCGCCCTCCTTGTACCTTATCCTGATCACAGACCATGCATCTGGTATTTCATGACTTATAATTCCCAGGATAAAGGCCACCTTATGTCAGCGGATCAACCTAGATCATGACACAGGCTTGGTCGCGAACATACAATGCTAGCACAGCCACTGTAGTTCCACCAAATGTAACACTTCCAGAGGATTGAACCAGGCTTGGTCGCGAACATACAATGCTAGCACAGCCACTGTAGTTCCACCAAATGTAACACTTCCAGAGGATTGAACCGACAACCTCAGGAAAACTGGAACTAGCAGGGCTTGAACCTGCATCGCATGTTACCATTACACCATAGTCCCGTGTTACTACTTGCTTTTTCTTGTCAACTAGTACCATTCTAGCTCCAGTCAATAGGGGCTTAGGCATAACCCCAGGCTTTAACTAAGGTGTATTGACACACCCTTACACTGGGGGTTGGGGTATGTAACGGAGTCATCCGTGTTCTTAAGCGTCAACGATGCTATAATCATTTAGTAGAGTATTATGTAAGACAACATCTTGTTTTCACTCTAAGTACTAGTCAAATCCGATACTGTGGTCTGATTTAGCACTTGTGTGATACACACAAGATAGTTCTAACCCGTAACTCTGGTTACATTTTTTTAAATCTTCTGCTATCGGCTTTAGACTCTAGGCTTGTTACCGACTAGGCAACTATCATCAAAACCTCTCGATTCTCTGTTGGCATCACGCTGAAAACGTGCTTCCATGACTGGCTCTTTTGATCTGGATCCTCCGTTCCCAGCTGCAGACGCAGGTGACTTACCTGTGCTTCAAGCTGTGAAGACGCAATCTGCGTCAGCATACCAACCTCCACCAAAGCGGGATGAAAAGATCCCTCACGATGTCAGCGCAAGCTTTGGAATGCCTGGTGGGCTATCCGTATCACGGATGATGTCCATTGTACGACCTGGTGGAAAACCAGGAGAGAGATCCGCGGTCTCAGGAGTGTCGCTGCCAGCGAGCCAAATGCCTTCACTGATGTATCCGGTATTGCCCGAGAGCTCTTCAGCTCCCTCTGAGGGTCAACCGGACGTTACCCAGTACTCGGAAATGGTACAAGGCAGCGCGTTTGCGCATAGCACCCCATTCCGGACTGCACCTATGGAACGGCATTTGGAATATGTGGCCAATGCTGCCACTGAACCGGGACCGTCGTCGTTGACGACACAAGGACAGAAGCAAGGACCAGCAATAGTGGTCAGTAGGGAGGACGACAATGTCGTAGGGTTGGAAAAGGCGTCACCAGTGCCTGGAATTCCAGAGTTGCACAGACGGGCCGGCAAACAGCCGCAAGTGAGGCATGATGGCCTCAGGAGAGTTATGGACTTAGAGTCCGAGTTGGAGTCCTCAGATGATGAGGAAAGCAAAAGGTCGCATTTGACCTTGTCTATCCAGCTACAGCTGGTGTTGGACCGATATTCGTCGGTCGTGAAGGAATCGACGCGAAAGCGTCTTCAGCTTTATGTAGTGAAGCACTTACAGTTGCTGGCTGCTAGGAGCCACGATGTACCCTGTGCAGATTCGAATGAATATATCGAATTGTTTGTGCGCATCTTCGAACTCGAAGTGGTGGAATACCTTAGGCGCAAAGCAGCACGAGGGTCAGCAGTCTCAACGGCTACTCCAGCCGACTCAGTAGAATGTGAGATGAGTGTGCACAGATGAGCGCCATTAATCGCGGACGCGATGAAATTGCTCAATGCGCCTCGTCAGGCTAATGAGTCTCAGCAAGACTACGTTCAGCATCAGAACACCGCAAACCGTCAACACATTGTTAGCAGAGTGCCTCAGCAGGCATTGTCTGAGGTGGAGACTGTAACGACAACTCCGGCAGAGCCAGAGGCACTACTTGTAGTGCAGGAGGTTAAGACACCTCGTAAGCAAGTTACAATCAAGGAAGAGGTGGATGAAGTCCACATTCTTGAGGAGCGAACACAACCACGACACGTAGTGTGACGCGTCCACCTAGTGGACAACTGGAATGAACGCGTCAATTACCAGAGGATACGCAACCAGGACTTGCGCGATTATGGTGAGTCGTTAATTGACAACCAGGGGGTAGTCTTTGAAGGGCGTGAGGGTGTAACGCCTGTCGATGACATGTGGCGACAATTCGCAGCTTGGACTGCTGAACCGGACAGAGATCCGGGTGGTAGTGACGATAGTAGTGGTCACTACGAATGGAGGGAGCCAAGTCGTCGCAATGACGACGGTGGAGGTCGTGATCGCAGAAATAATGATTGAGACGATAATAATCATTGTGATAGTGGCAGGGAGGCTGGTGGAGAACCAGCAGAGCCACAAGTAGGGCAACAGCCCACCCCACGGCCAGAACGAACGGCCAATGAACACCTGTTTCACAGTCCTCAGGCATTTTCGATGCCCGCACCTTATGAATTGCATGAAACTATGCCGGGAATGAATGAAGCAGTCAGGATCCATATGGATCATATGCATGACCGCCTCACTCGTCTGGTAGATGACTCCCTTGGAGTCAGATTTAAGTTCCCTGCTGGGGTAAGTTCCCGTAAATCCGATGGTAAGCACATACGTGCATACGCTGGAGGACATAGGTTCTCTCAACTGGAGGACTGGGCCATGGACATGTGCTACCACCTCACAGCCTGCTGCTATGGTGGAGACGACATGGACCAGGAGAGGATATTCGTGCTACACGAATTTATGGAGAGAGAGGCTCGGAATTGGTTCCGTCGCCATGTTCTCCACATTAATTGCGACAAGTCGCATTGGACATTTAAAGAAGTCCTGATAGGACTGTACAATCGTTTCGTCAATGCTGCTACGATGCAGGAAGCTCGTGATGCCTTTAGAAAGGCAGTGTATGACGCTAAGACTGGCGTCCAGACCTTTTATGATGACCTGGTGGGTCATGCACAGAATATGGCCGTCTATCCAGACGAATACACTATCCACAAAACATTCCTGGACGGAATACCTGCAGACATGAGGAGAGCATTGATACGCGACAATAATTTGTCTCCGGAGGTCAATACTGTGACTGAATTCTTGGCGTATGCCATCCGTTATGAGCAGTCGACACGGACTGCAAACCATTATGAGCAGCGTAGTTCACGCCGAGGAACAGTGAACCGTCAGGCAGTGAAGGTGGGAACCTTCCTGGCCAAATGGACAGATATGGAGAACAATCGCAATCTGTGATTCGTTGTTCGTAAGACAATCCCTGGAGGCCAACGGCCTCGATCGAAGCCTGCTGGACAATTGCCAGCAAAGGATAGTCGACCCTTTTCGGGTCAGAATCAAGTAGCACCGAGAGGAGTGGTGGCGCTTGTACCGCGTATAGCGGGCAAAACCGCTGGGGTTCCAGGAGCAGCCCAGAGAAGGCCTGCCGGGGACCCCTCTGTGTGCTACAACTGTGGCAGGAGCGGGCATTTTGCTAAGGAGTGTCCCGCCCCTCCTAAGGCACACATCTGAGCGGCCCATACGGCTGCGGCACCTAGCGATGTTGTCAGTGACGACGAGGACAACGAGATCGTTGAGGAAGCGGAGGAAGAACTGCAGGTAGAGGCTGATGGGTCGGAAGTGGATGACGCCGAGAGCGTCCAGATTGATGGCGACGAATACGTCGCAGTGGATGTGTACGACAGCGACTACTATGCTCGTGATGACGAGGAGGAACACCTGTTTGCACTGACGGAGTGCCGTGGAGATCAGCGCGTCCGAATGAGACGCGTAACCCTGCAGAAGGCAACTAATAAGTTGCAGCGGCCACGCTATACTCCCGAAGAGAAGGAGTGCCTGGTCACGTATGTTGATGTCAATGGACATCCGGCATGGACGTTGTGGGACTCCGGGAGTACCACTACGGGCATTACGCCCCAGTTTGCTCACGTCAACGCGATTCGCGTTCATGAACTGGAGGAGCCCTTGATGCTCCAGCTGGGGACTGTGGGGAGTCACGCTATGGTGCAGTTTGGCGCGGAGGTGAGAATAAAGACGTCAGGAACGTCGACAAAAGAATATGTGGATATAGCAAATTTTGATTGCTACGACATGATTATCGGTACGCCGTTCATGCGTAAGAACAAGGTGTCGCTGAATTTCGTGAACGACATGGTCGTTGTGAATGGTACGCCTGTGAAGGTGGAGAAAGTGGTGTTGAACGATACAGATGGTCGGTTGAGGCGCTATTGCGCAACTGAAAAGCGGCGTAATGAACGCAACGGACTAGATGGTCGCAGGAGAGCGACTGTACAGGAGGTGGAGGACGAACAGGCCCCACCAAAAAGCTTGCCGGCAGACTCGCCGGCTATACTGATGTCTGAGGAAGAGTTTCAAGGAACTCTGAAGAAGGGGAAGCACCCGGATGTGACTGGGTGTACCAATGGAAAGCCTAAACAGGCTGTGCAGTGCAAGAATGAGTGTAGTAAACGCGTGGTGGAGTCGCTAGAATGCCAGCCGACTAGCTCTTGAGTGAAGGTTGAGGATCTCGTCAAGGACGAGGTATACAGTACGATGGGAACTGTGGGTAGCACTAGGTCGCTAATGGATCGACCAGTGCCTCGGCCAGGAGTGCAATGGGCGTATGACCCACAAATGCCACGGGAGTGGAATGAGTTGGTGGCGTCAATGGTGACGCAGGCTATGGGAAGTGGGCAAATGACCCAGACGGGAGAAGTGTACTGTCACGCACGAGAGGACAAGATTTCCGAAACATCGGATATCGTATTTGATGGATTTTCACTGAAAGCGAGAAGTGTGCAGTCGTCGGCGAGTACGACAAGGAAACAACCAGTTGTAAGGTTGAATCCAGGAGATCTCACAGAGGAGCACGTACGTGCCTTACGGGAGCGATTTGAACCAAAGGTTCAACCGCGTATAGCACGCATAGCCAAAGGAAAAGGCAAGGCTTTGAGCCTTACAGAGGAGGATATTCCTCGATTGCGCCAGCAATGGCAACTGGAGTTCGCTGATATCGTCAATGGAACGAAGGAAGAGCTTCCTCCATGGCAGGAGGTTAATCATGAGATCAACCTCATTGACGATAACAAGCAGTACAAGTATCATTTGCCTCGCTGCCCGCAAGCACTTCAGGATCAACTTCATGAAAAGACGAATAGATACATAAACGCAAAGTGGTGGGAACCACGACCAGCGGTGCAAGCTGCACCATTGCTTTGTATTCTCAAGAAGGATGGAACGTTACAGATTGCATTGGATGCACGACAGCGCAATGATAATACTGTCAAGGATGTAACATCTCTTTCAGATCAGGAAGTAATACGAGAAGATGTCGCGACAGCAAAGTATAGGTCGAAAATCGACCTCACAGACACGTATGAACAGGTTTGCATATGCAAAGAGGATATACCGAAGACGCTGTTCTCGTCCCTGATGGGGACGTTTGTGAGTAACATCATGCAGATTGGTGATTCAAAGAGGATATACCGAAGACGCTGTTCTCGTCCCTGATGGGGACGTTTGTGAGTAACATCATGCAGATTGGTGATTGTAATGCACCGGCGACATTTCAGAGGTTAATGACCTCAATCTTCCGAGATGTAATCGAGAAGTTCATGCACATCTATTTAGACGATATATTCATATTTTCTGACTCCATTGAGGAGCATGAGCAGCACCTACGAGTCATATTTGAACCATCTATTTAGACGATATATTCATATTTTCTGACTCCATTGAGGAGCATGAGCAGCACCTACGAGTCATATTTGAACAGCTATGGAAGGCCAGTCTCTATCTCAAATGGAAGAAGTGCGAGTTCTACGCAACGAGTATAGATTGTCTCGGTCACGTCATTGACAAGAAGGGCATTTATCTGGATATGGATAAGCTTGACCGAATCCGAGAGTGGCGTACTCCACGCACATATAATGATATCCAACAATTTGTCGGACTGGTGAATTATATTGGCAACTTTTTGCCAGACATCACTGCATACACCGGGCTACTTATGGCCATGACCCAGAATGGGTCACCGTTTCATTGGAGACCACTGCATCAGCGGTGTTTTGAGATGATTAAGCGCATATGCACGAAAACGCCAGTCATCCGGCCAATTGACCCACGCATCGACAAGCCCATCTGGCTCATTTGCGATGCGTTGAAGACTGGGGTTGGGGCCATGTTTGGCCAGGGTAAAACGTGGCAGACTTGCTGACCAGCGGGATTTATGTCCCGTAAATTCACTGCTGCTCAGCAGAATTATGCTGTGCATGAGTTAGAAACACTCGCAATCCTGGAAGCCCTCCTAAAGTGGGAGGATAAACTGATGGGATATAAGATCCAGTGCATGAGTTAGAAACACTCGCAATCCTGGAAGCCCTCCTAAAGTGGGAGGATAAACTGATGGGATATAAGATCCACATTATTACGGATCACAAAGCACTAGAGTTCTTCAAGACTCAGGTGCACCTGTCTCCGTGACAACGTCGCTGGATCGACTACATGTCGCGGTACCAGTTCAACATCACCTATGTAAAAGGTGAATTGAACAAAGTGGCAGATTGCCTGTCTTGATATTTCGAGAGTGATACTCGAGATGACGTCCATGACGTGCATGACTATGTCCAGGCGGACAAACGTATAGACCCAGAGGGCAAAGACTTGCCTCTGCATCGATTCCACGAAATCAGGGAACATAGGGTCGAGCTGCGTGCCATGCAAGCGCAGGAAACACGTCGCAGTAAGCGACTGCACGAACAGCGAGAGACTCGCGATATCAAAGCCCAGGTGCTAGTGGATCATGAGGCCCCTCAGCCAAGTGAAGAGACGAGGCAAGGGGTGCCTACGGGAGGTACTGGTATAACGCTCCAGCAAGCGCTGGAGTCACAGGACCATACGCCTGCACCGGCCGACTTAGGCAATGCGCAATTCTGCACATGTATCCAGCAAGGATACAGGGATGATAATCTCTTCTTAGAGATTCTGAACAATATCCAAGTGCATCCGCGCTTCAAGGTGAAGCAGCAGCTCGTCTACCTTACCAGACCTACGGGGTCCAAAGTCATCTGCATTCCCTGGGAGAGGTCGTTGATTACGACTATCCTGGACCAGGCCCATAGAGTAGTGGGCCACTTTGGAACTCAGAAAACGCTGGACTATGTGCGACGCTGGTACTGGTGGCTGCAAATGGCCAAAGAGACGAGCCAATTTTGCTCGACATGCGAGCTATGTCAACAGTCGAAAGTATCAACTTTGAAGCCACCAGGAAAGCTTCATTTGCTACCCATACCAGTCAAACCCTGGGATTCAATCAGGATGGACTTTATAGGTCCGTTCCCTGAGTCAAAGGGTTTTAACTACCTCTGGGTAGTGATCTGCAGAATGACCAGTATGGTCCATCTCATTCCAGTGAGAACCACCATGACAGCGTCAGACTTGTCGTGGATCTATCTCAAGGAGATAGTACGCCTCCATGGACTGCCAAGTTCAATCGTAAGCGATCAAGACACTAAGTTCACTTCCAAATGGTGGAAGGAGTTGCACAAACTGCTGGGAGCAAAGTTGCTCATGTCAACGTCGTTTCATCTGCAAACAGATGGTCAAACTGAACACGCAAATAGAAATATCACGCAAATCTTGCGAGCGTTCGTACGTCCTGATCAGAAGGACTGGGTGGATCGATGTCCCCTCGTGGAATTCGTGATAAATGCGAGTATATCAGAAACTACCGGGTATTCACCCTTTGAACTCAACAATGGCTACATGCCATCCATGATTCGTGAACTTCGTATGGACGAAGTTATTCATGTGGGAGTAAAGCAGTTTGCGTGCAACGCGCTGAGGAATCTGGCAGATGCCCATGATGCAATTATAGAATCACATGTATGGCAGACCAAACATGCAAATAGTCGCAGATGTGATGAGCCAGACATCGAGAAAGGGAGCCTAGTGTACCTTTCGACGAAGAACTTGAACCTGCCGAAAGGCAGGGCAAGTAAGCTGTGTCTGAAATGGATTGGACCATATAAGGTCCTTGAGGCGGAACCGAGCACGTCTAACTACGTGCTGGAACTACCCCAGGCGCTGCAAGCGTGCAGGATAGTGCCCAAGTTTCACGTGTCGCTATTGCAACCGTATATGGCCAGTAGTGATGCGCTATTTCCTAATCGCGCAACGCCAGAGCCGTATGACTTTGGAACTGGCAATGACCAGGAGTGGTTTGTAGATGACCTCATCGGTCACCGGTGGGCAAAAGGAAACCTCGAATTCGAGGTGAGGTGGAGCTTAGGTGATACTACCTGGGAACCACTCGTGAACTGCAGAGACCTTGCAGCGATGGACAGGTACCTAGAGCTGCAGGGCGTGAAACGCCCTCAACAGCTAGCAAAACGCGCATAATGCACGTGTGGTGGTGGAATGTGGATGAAGTCCACTTTGATCGCCGGTGAGAGGCCGGGTGGCGTGTATTTGTGGTTGTTTACACCACTGGCAGAGTTGGGAGATTGTTTTTTTTTCTTTCCTTTCTCGGTCCCAATACATGTAGTCTACGTGTCTAGTGTAAATGGCCTATTGGGGGCCGCAGAAGGGTGATCAGAGCTGGCAAGGCTCTAGTAGAGGGAGGAGACCCCCGAATATACAAAATTGTGATTACCCCGATCAGTACCAGAGGCAGCCGCTATATTCGGCGGTAAGCCAGTTTCAGTCAGCGGGCGTGGCCTATCCAGGCCGTGCTGAGCCACTTCCTTATCAGACACCCCTCCACTCGCAAGAGATGGAGGTCGATGACAAAGGGCGCTATGGGCGCCCGGAGGACAGCACGCGCTACGAGCGCTATTATCAGGAACCGTCAGCACGTCCAGCTGCATCACATCCGACATATGCGGGTGTGGTGACGGGGTCGCCGTCAGTACCATGGGCGCAGCGGCCCGTGGAAGAGTCATATGGGGAGCCTGCGCCACAAGCGCAGAGTGTAGCAGTGTCAGACGTGCTGTTGGGAAGACTGGAAGCAGCAGGACAGCCAGTCCCTGCAACTGCGTCCTTCCTGCAGGACAGTTTGGCCGTGATGGTAATGGA